>JAIPRL010008410.1:0-20374 GCA_025469235.1 Pemphigus obesinymphae | reverse complement strand
AGTTGTTAAACTGTGTTTCTACCAGATGGATTTAAAATTAAATCAATATAAAGATTTTTATGGTGGTTTCAAATTAATGAAAAAATCATTATTTAATTGTTTGTCATTTATTTAAAAAAAATTATTTCAAAAAATCATTTGGTAAAAACATAGAAAATTTAATAACGAATTCAGAAATTTTTTCAAAATTAAAATTGAACAAGTTTAACACGGCCAATTTATGGAAATGCCAAGACCATTTTAGCGCTTTGAAAAATCTACTGTCGAAGACCCTTAAGATTATATATAATAAACATTAATATTTAAAAATTTAACTTTTTATAAACAATTATATAGTTTTGAATATTGTTTCTTGTTAATTACACGCCAATACATAAATGTATCAGTGCTACTGTGTACGTTTAAAATATACATTTTAAGTCTCTGACGTTATTACTTTTTGATTTGTAACTGTGGCAGTGACGAATTTGTTGGTGGGGGGGGGGGCGAAGTGGCGATCCTTGGAGGTTTTTTAGCATTATTTGAGCAGTATAAAATTTATTTTGAATAAAAATTAGCCCTTTATTTCTCAATTATCCCTATTCGCCCCCTTAAATGAACTTTAGATCAACCCCTGATTTTTGGTCATTTTTGGTATAGACTTTCTGTTCAACTTAAGAAAATACCTACTGGGAAAATCGAAAATTTACTTCATTAAAGTATCAACTACAATAAATTTCCTATCAGAAAGCGCTTATACCTACTCCCATTAAATTCCTTTTACCTAAACTAAAATGCGAATAAAAACAACTATACGACGACGAAAAATCCAAAACAATGTGATTAGTGGTAGGTAGAAGTATAACGCAAATCGCCATTCCACTAATAAAATTATATGTAAACAACTACCTAATAACATATATTTATCGGTGTCGCATTGATTTCTTTAAGATTTCACAATTCTTTTAGGCTTTAGCCATTAATGAATAATGAAGATTATTTATTAATTATTACCCATGAGTTACGACACCAATATGATTTAATATGTCAATTAATTCAACATTTTTATCTAAAACCTATTATGCGACGAGGACAAAAAAAAAAACATTCGTTTTCGTAATTTCATAATTTTTAAAAATGTTAAATAAAAATTAAAATGCAAGCTGCGTTCCTTGATAAATAAATAAAGGGGTACGCTGTTAAACATAAAAAAAGTGAAGAGTAGTTCCGTTCCCCTGCATCCCTCCCAAATTCATCACTGATTATTTATATCGAAACTGTAAAAATCCAATTACTATTATTGTTAATGAAAATCGAAATGGAAAATAATAATACCAGTATTGGAAATTAAAATTGAAACCGAAAAAATATAGGTAAAACCGTTAATCGAAATCGAAATCAAAATATGTTTTCGGTTTCAAGTTCTGTGATTTTAAGGAAATATATTAACTTATTAATACATACGTTTTATTGGGTATAGGTATTTATTTATGACTAGATACTTACCTACATACCTATAATATAGTTAGGTATATATACATATACCTATTTTATTTTCATTTTTTTTTTTTTTTTACTTGATTTTATTTATTTTTTTTATTGACTTGGCCCAGGGGGGGCCCTTTTGGACCCAAGACGAAAAGCTATTGTTCAACCCCCCCCCCCCCCGTTAGATTCGTCACTGACGGAGAGTGTTAAATTATAATACTATAATATGGGCTAATAAGATGTTCTTCAAATAATTAAAATTTTGGGCTCCGTTTCTGGTGTTTAAAATTTTAGTGTATGCAATAACCACGGTTCCAGTGCAGGTAGTTCTCAATTCCGTCTTATATACTCCGGATCGATATTTCATTACCTACTTACTTACTGTTGATAAATTTTGAGGGGCTTTCAAGTGTATGCCGCCGACGTTGACGACGTTCGTCGTGGTCGGCCTGGACGAGTCGATTGTGAAATGGCTGTTCACGAACACTAACGACGGCGGGACGGGCGCGTTCGAATCATAGTACGCTTTCGGTTCGGTGTACCGGAAAATCAACTCCTTGTACTCTTGCACGAACGCACCGTATGCCAGCAGAGCGGTGTTCGTCAACCTCTGGACGAACGTCTTTGGAACGGCGTGACGGGCCAATAGGTTGGAAACGACGGTCGGGTTGGAGAGGTGGCCGGTGATGGCGCGCTCCATGAAGGCGATCACCGGTAGTGGCGTGACGTAGATGAGCGGCAAGTCCAGTTCGGTGGCCACGTGCGACCACGACGCGCAGTCCGACCAAAAGGGTTCGATGATGATCGCGTCGAACTGGCCGCGACGGCGCGACTCCAACACCCGTTTCATCCGGTCGTTCCCGTAGATTATGTCGCACTGCGCCCGGCCCAGGTCGACGAACATCCGCAACGTCCTGACCGGGTTCCCGAAGTTCCGCAGCAGTTCCAGCACGTCCAAGTCAATTCCCATCGGGAACCCGTCGGATATGTCCACTTCCGTGTAGTTCTCGCGGTTGCCGTCCACGAACGGAGTGAACACGGTGACGTCGTGACCGCCGTCCACCAGCGCCCGGAGGACGCCGCTCATCACGTTCCAGTGGCTTTTGCCGCCGATCGTTTCTACGGCCAATATCCGCGCACTATCCGCCGTCCGCGTACCGGTGCACGCGAATGCCACCATCGAAATTAGTAACGCGCGGTACGGCCGTGTGTTCGATTTGACCGACATGGTTTTGACGACGAGTTTACTTGAATTTGGTTTTTAAATTTTAAATTTATCAAAATTCCTACGTGAAACGCATATACAATATAGATAATATGTATATATATATATATATATTTATTTATTATGCGTAGATAGTTGGATAGTATTAGTGTTTGCACGCCATCACGGGTTTGTATAATGTGAAATGTACGAGAATCGTGTTATTAAACTACAGCATTATTGGCGAATAACGTTTCGTATATTTAACATAGCAACCGAAGTTAATCTAGAAATGGGCTGCAGGCTGCAGTATTATATATTATGCATTTGTATGCACATAATTGTATATGCTCATACGCACTTCAAACACAGATTGTAAAGTAGGTATCGAATTATTGCAATTTTTGACATCTGTATTTTGTTGTTTATTATCTAGATTTACTATTTTACGAATTGCGCGTGTAACTGCCTAAATACAGGCTTATCATTTGATGCGAACATATTGCGGTCATTGACCCTATATTATATTTTAATGGTAGGTACCTACGTAGAATATATTATGATACAGAAAAAGGTAAAATGACCAGCTGGTATTGTATGCGTTGTATTTATAAATAATAGGTACGTACACATTTTAAACATACATATTTTAAATAACCAAAGTTGAACAAATTTTTTAAATATTTATAAAAAAATATATATAGGTATAGTAAAGGCAATGTTTTTCACATTCGTTAGCGACTGCGCTACTTTTGGGTGGATTGCTTGCAGATGAAGTGGATTGAAAACAAAGTAGGTAACATCAGAATTATGGTTATCAACTAGAATCTAGATAACCGTGATCAAAATACTAAAATTATATAGTAGGTAGGCTTAAACTGGAGGGGGTGAGAATAGGGACGGTATTACCTGGTAAGACTTGAAGAAACTATATGCCTATTAACATTTATAAATCAATTTTTTAAATGTATATTATTTTATATTGTATGAATTGTCTGATATATTGGAATCTGTTAGTAAATATTTTTAATATTTAATTCAAAAAACAATTTTGATCGATGTTCGATAATATTATTTTCTAATTTCCCATTATTTTCGGTAGTTCCGCCTTTGCGCTTTACAATACCTACTACTGGAGAAATAGAATAATGATCTCTTCGAAGTATCATATAAAATACATTTTTTTTTACTAGAAAGCTACATATATATTATATGTAGATACCCGAAAATTTCTATTCAACTTCTTCTACCTAAAAAAATATTCCTATATTCCTACACTATAATATACTATCAACTATGCATACTTGCATGAACATTTTTTATTAAAATTTCAAAAAGTCAAAAAGTTTTAATTTTATTACGTATAGTAGGTATAGTTAAATATTTGTTGCAAATTTTTAAGTCTCTGGTATTATTATTTTCTGATTTATAACGATATTCAGTAGTTTTCCTATTTATGCTTAAAAAGCGAGGTACCTATTGGGAAAGTCGAAAAACGACTCCTTAAACTTTAAAGTAACAACTTTAATAGAACGAAATAATAATAAACATCATTGTAAAACCAAGAGATTCTTTTCTTCGCTCAGAATCTATAGTTAATAAATATGTTTTATAGTTATTATAAGTTAAAAGTGTTATTTATTTTTATTGAGTATTTTTTGTAAAATGTTTGCAGTCTTTTGAGTTTCTTACTATATATTACCTGTATTTATTTAGCTAGGTACCTACCTAATTTAAAGTTTATATTCGTTACAATATTTACGTGGTACACAGCAAAGTCAGAATTTTACGAGAGCGGAGGGGAATAGGTTTTGAAAAAAATCACTTCTCAAAGAATCAATTTCGACCCCTAATGGAAAATCTATTAGTTAGGTACACATGCAATAGGTTCTGAGTAGGCTGTACTCATCTGTAGGCATACTGCAGTTATTATAGTATAGTACTTTTATAAGTAACTATGCCACTTGAGGAAAATGGTGGCATTAAAACAATTCTGCGTGATGCTCAATTTACATTATAAAATATTTTTAAATAATCATGTTTATGTTAGAGATTTAGTAGTTATTATTTTTATCATGCAATCGTGTATATAGGTATAATAATATGAAATATGAAATTATAATTATAGGTACCTAATATAAATTTTGATTGTTTATTCGTTTGTAATTTTGAATTTACCAAATTATGCAGGTTATATTTTAAAATAAAATCGAATCGACTGTATAGAGGAATGGTTTAAATGCGTATTTCGGCAGACGAGGTTCCCGGTTCGACTCCCAGGTAGCCAACGATATTTGTGTGGCTTGTGGCCGTCTGGTCTCTGGTGCAAGCCGGCCATAAGTACCAAACTCGTCTAATAATATTTGGAACGATCTTCGACTTCTCTAATATGTGAAGGTAATAGGCAAACCTGAGCATGTTACAGTTTGGGATGTAAAACTTAATTTATATTTTTAAATAATATAAATTATAATTTGTAAAATTTCTATAAATGTCGAGGATCACCATTGTTTCGTATAGAACAATAATTGTGCGTTTTTGAATTACGATAACATTATATTATATAATCAAATACATTTAATTTAAAACGGATTGTTAGTACCTAAAATACAAAACATTTCTATACTTATTCATTATCGCGAACTCGAGTAATTTAATATCTAAATTTATTAATAGTAAAATTAGGCATATTTAACTTTATCAAATTGTAAATTTTATAGCCCATGTACCTATTATTATACTTTATTATAGGTACCTACTGTCGTTGACCCCGGATCCCGGTAACAGTAGAATAATTGTAGAAATAAGTGGGTTATCACAATTTTACACCAATAGTCTATATTTCTATAATATTGAATTATAAAGTATATCTACTCTATACTATAGTTATTTAAGCATTCTAAAATCCTAACTGATATATATGTATAATATACACTGAAAAACCTCTTAATAGCATATAGTTTTTAAATGTTTGCATTTAGGAAATTGGGAAATATCAAATATTTGCAATTTTTGGAAAAAAAAAATGATTCTTAGATTTAAAATATCGATCACTGCAATGAAGTGGTTTTTTTAATGTCTAAATTGAATTTTTCTAGTAGAAAGAATGATCCAAATGTTTCATGCGTATCCTGCAATTTCCGGTAGAAAATATTTAATTTAAATAATAGTAATAGTATAGTTATAGTAAAACTGCCAAAAAATTAATTACAGGTAAAAACGGGGAAAAAAACACGCGTTCGATCAAATACTGAAATATACCTAATAATGATCTTATAAAATCGTGAAATTCCCACCAAATATGTATTTTAGTATAAGTACTTTATTGACGTGCATTTTTGTAAATTATTTTATTTTATGACACTCATACTCATTGTTATACAAATTGTAATTTTATGTTTTAAAACCTGAAACCTTAGTAGATATTTAAGATTATAATTGCTAAATAGAGCTATTTCGATTCCGAGACAGATTTTTTGACAGAAAATTTGATGCGCCCACCTTAATCATGCATATTTATACAATTATACCTATCTTATACATTAAATATTTTGAATATGGATATCGGGGGTCCCTTGATATTTGGGAACATTGGAGGCCTAGAACCCTTTTTACATACCTACGTTTTTTAGATATAGGTATATCTATCTAATCGGATGTAATACTATAGGTAAAATACCCACTCAAATGGTTAAACAATCTTGAAACTCGACAGTTATGTAGGTAGGTACTTGTAACATTTAAGTTTTTTGGTAAAATTCATTGCTTCAGTGTAAAATGACGATCCAATCAATTCGACGGAATTGATTTTGATTTGAATAATATTGCAATTAATATAGAAGATACCTATTATAATATATTATTTTAGATTTAAAGTTTCTAAATTAATTATTTATTTTCAAATTTAATAATTCGCTGGGTTAAAACTAATTATAATATAATTAACCAATTTAGACATTTTCAAATTATTGTTATTTTGCATTAAAATATTTCCAGTGAAATCGTCTTTACTGTCAATCATTTTTAAATATCATTGTATAATATGTGTATATCACGAATTAAGATAGTATCAGATTCTAGTAACTATCTTAATTCGTGGTGTATATCATTGTTATGGTGCCAGGGTTGCCAATATAAAACCAATACCATTATTATGTCTTGTTTATGTCAAACTGTATACAATTGATAACTAGATTTTTTGATGAAATGATTAGCATGTCGCACGTGTTTTAATTTCTTGTTGAGAATGAGAAATGAGAATCGAGAAATAAAAAATAAAAATAAAAAGTTGTGACTTGTTTATAGCAGTAAGCTATTAAATACACTCCGAAGTGTAGTTTCAAATATTTTGTTAAATTTTTGTCAGTATTATTCACAGTCATGGACCGCTCAAAAAAGAAAGTCGATTTAGGTTCACAAATACAATTACAATTTATCACAAAACAAAAACAGTAAGTTATATCAGAAATATTTCTCTTAATTTATTGTTAGAATAACGTGTTATTTTGTGAATCGTATAAATTATGTAGGTATCTAATTTATTAATGTATAAATTATTTTTCCACAGGTATGCTGTACCCGATTTTCCTTTTGCGGTTGATTCAAAAATCCAATGCGAAGATTTGAATAAACTTGTTAACGAGCTACTTAAAGGTTTAACACTTGCATAATTCTTAGTTATTATTAAATAATTAATTGATCTGCCCATATTTTAGTATCCATAATTTAATTTTTCAATTTTAAATGTAAAATGTTTAATACAGACCTATCTATTTAGCAATCCCCAAATAATTCATAACTAGCTACTGGAGACCTATTATATTCAAAATAACCTAACTTCATTAATATGAGACAAAAAGTAAACCAACCTACACAAGTATAGACATTTAATATAATTTTTTTTGGGATAATTTATCGTTTTGTTTGTGCAATTGATTGCGGTTTGATCACCAGTAGTTTGTATTATTTATAAGATCATAATTTTCTGTCAGTCAAGTTTTTTAACATAATTATTAAAAGTTTTTCAAAAGATAATAAAGCTAATTTTCATAAATCTTGTAAAGGATTATAAGGACAAGATGTAAAGGATAATAGATGGGGAGAAATCATGATTTCAATGGAGAGATGAAAAACTTTTTCAATAATATATTGCAGTACTAATTACTTCACCTCCTGCATATTCAATGTAATGTGAAGTACTAAAATGTTGTTTGTATTTTGTTTTTTACTACATGCAGTTGTCTGCAGATACCAAACCATTGTTGTTACATGTAGTCGACAAATAAAAACATAAACAAAACCATACTTAAAGAATTTTTTTTTTTTGTTAATAATAAACATACATGTTTTTGAGTACCAGGTGTCTAAATTATTTACTCGAGTGGGACTAAAGACATAAATAACCCCAAGTTTTATTCTCCTCTTCCATTATTTTATTCATTATTAATATTAAACTAAGATAGACGAGGTCCAAAGTACAACAGTCTTCCTTACCAATTAGTGTTAAATAATATATTTCTACTTTATTCGGGTAATTTTTGACCCAACGAGAAATAACAAAGTTGATTATTGTTTTGTATTTAAATATTGAATATGGATTAGATAACAAAATAGTTTTGTAGTATTTTCTCCTTAATATCATTCATGAAAATGCAAAGATTATTTTGTATTAAGGACCTAATAATGCAATTTTTAATATACCTATCATTTTAATTAAACTTTTTTATCTAAATATTTTAATAAAACATTACCTATATCTTATTCCAGCAATATCTACTTATCTTAATCAAATAATTTCTTATAATGCCCTATACCTACATATGAATAAAATAAAATATTGTATTGATAATTTATGGTATAATTTGTTGATAAATTTAGATAAATTAACCAACGATAATGGTGTTGTGCAAAAAGTTGATTTTGATTTTTTGGTCAATGGGGAATTATTACGTTCTCCTTTGGATATTCATTTGTCACAAAAGGATACTGCTTCAAGTGAGTGCAATGTTGTTGTTGAATACATGGAAGCTTCTCCATCACCTGAACCAATGGATTGTCTTATACATGATGACTGGGTATCTGCTATACACTCTAAAGGTTCTTGGTATGTTATCTAAATGTATTTTCATTTTTAATTAAATTATTACTATTATTATTATTTTTACTATTTTAGGATTATAACTGGATGTTATGATAATTCTATTCATATATGGACTACTAAAGGAAAACATAAATTAGGTATATCAGGACATACAGCTGCTGTGAAGGCTGTAAAATGGATATCTATATCAAATGATTCGGCCACATTTGTTAGGTAAGTAGTACTTATAATACAAGGTCTGATAGGAAAATCTAACTGTTTTGTAACAACAGTTATTTTGTGCTCTAAAAATGTTTTATTAGTTTCATAACATAATAGAATAATTGTCATTTTTAAAAAATATGTCATTTGAACAAAAAATCATGTGTCTAAGTGGCTTGGCATTTATTTTAAAATATTCCTGTGGCAAGTTTATTATTCATCGCACTTCGTACCCAATAGTGTATTTAGGGAGGGGGGTTTGATGCCAAATTTTTAAACAACTTAAATATAATTTTCACAGGGATTCAAAGCTGCCGTATACAACTTCTGCTGCCACTTCAAATGTGGCAGCAAATGTTCACATCCGAATGTTGATCGTGACTATAGTGTATTATTACTTTATCAACAATATAGACTATAGCCAATCAGAACAGGATGTAAAAATAGATAGATTTATATTAAACGTAAAAGTAACCACTACCATAGTAAAATTATAGCATTATAATTACTACAATTTAATTAAAAATAGTAAAAAATAGTGAATAGTAGAGCTGTCGCGGGTGGTAAATTTTATCGGGTAACAGGTACCAGGTAATTTTTGATTAACTGTACTGAGTATCGGGTATTCTGCCGGGTAGTTTTACTGGCTGGGTGGGTACTTGATATTAGCTAGGTATTTCTAATTAAAATAATAAAAACTAAGAAGTAAGTTGTAATTTTTGTAAAGAAACTATAATAATTATTTAAGACTTAAGTAATAACTTCTAAACACCAACAAAGAAGTAGGTATAATTTATCAATTGGTGATTAAAACTGCTCAACTATTTTTGCAACAGGTTTCCCGTTTTTTAAATTCTGAAAAGAAAAAAAGCAAGATTATATAATTTTTTAGGTTATTTATAAGCCTAGTACTCGTAAAGATTTTTATTTGGCTTGTTAAGTACTAAGTATTAAAACACATGTCGGGTACCAGGTATTAAACGGGTACCGGCGACAGCTCTAGTAAATAGTAAAATTTACTAATAAAAAGTGTTAAAAGGAATAGATAATCAAATAATAGATTTTCTCATATATATGTGGTAATACCGTAATACTAGTTGCAATAATAGAACGGTACTTATTATATCGATGTAAATCTTCAAATATGTTCTTTTTATTTACTATTTGGTTTATAATATATTTGAAAATTTAATTATTTAACTTGCCAAGTAATAATAATTTAATCAAGGTTTAAATAATAATATAAATTTATTTGTGTTTAGTGGTTCTCAGGATCAATCAATCAGAGTTTGGGATTGGGATTTAAAAAATGGTACAACTAATTGTCTTCAAATTGGTCGTGGTCACGAACGATCTGTAGAATGTATAAGTGTAAGTCCAGATTCAACCAGATTTGCTACAGGTGGATGGGATACTATGTTGAAAATTTGGTCATCAGGTAATTGATTAACTTCTTTACTAGACAATATTTAACAAAATGATTAAAAAATTCTACTCTATTTAAATTTGGTAATAGGATATGTGTTTTATTTTTAACTTTAAATTTAACCAAAATGATATGATTACAATTTTTCAAATCATGATTTTATTCTATTGCCCATTAGGTAGAAATCACATACTCAGGTGTACCATTTCTGTACATTTAATTTTAATCTGTTCATTATCTATTTAAACAATTATTTATTTTAAATATTGAGCTCACTTATATCTGAAAACCTATTTATTTTGAAAGTTCCATTCGCTATTTGCCTCTTTGATCCACATTTTCTTTTTCTTGTAACATGTTTCATTAATTTAAGATTGTTCAATAACGATGAGCTTATGGTAATGGGAAATAGAAAAATAATAAAGTATAGATACTTGTAGACTTGAAAATTCATCATAATATTATGTAACAACAAATTTAAATGGTTCTTATATATTGTAATTTGAATACTTTGATTAGATATCATTACTAAACATTAATTAAATTAAAAAAAATTCAAGTAGACACAAGTATTTGTTATTTTTCATCAATACAATATGAAAATTAAATTGTGTAAAAATCTTATATAAAGTTGGAGATGGTCCAGAAAGCTAAGCTTTTATTATTAGTTTTAGGTCTATAATATAAGTTTAGATACCCAGGGGTGCATTTGCCCTAGGTGGCAATTTTTAGAGGGCGATACTACAAAGGGCGCAGTAATAAAGGTGTAATTTAACGGTTTTTATTCGAAAGACTTTTTTTTTTGCTTAACACATTTTTAAAGAAGACAGCAAATTATATTTTCTCCCTTACATTAAACCTTACATGTCCGTCATGTCTGTCCATCCGTCTGTTTGTCTGTAATTACTAGTACATAGTTACAGTTACACAAGTATATAGCAGGTAAAAAAATTATGTGAACAACGTGTATACTCCGGCTCAGAAGAGAACAATCGGAGAATTTTGTCTGTGGTTGTGCTTCGGTTTACACCGCCTCATTCCACGCCATAACTGATCGTGAACTGTTGGTATAGAATGCTGAGCACTTCCGCCGGCCAGTCGTGTGCACAGAGTAATAGTAGTATATTTACATTTTTGTACGCCGTGCCGTTTAATTTATAATGTATGTGCGCATTGTATACACGTCGTCGAGTAACAGTGGTGGGAGTAAACGAGCTTGGTTGAACCTTCTGACCGTCATTATTAATGCTCGAATCCGGTCGTTCTCTCGTGGGCCAGAGTATAGGTACTGTAGTTATACACTCTTTAATATATTCTCTTTGTTATTACTATTTTTGAGTGTACACTATACTATTTCAATGTTATGACTTACAACACATTATTTACTACTTGAACAGACCAAAGATTTTTTTGGTTTTATAAAGATGTTTATTTATTTATTTATTTTTTTGGAAACAATTTATTAGGTAGGAGTTAAGTAGGAGTTTTGGAGTAAAAATATTTTTTGATAACAAATTTCTTATAGATGGCATTTTCCAGAGGCCACTTTGATTTTCCCAGTAGTTTTCTTAAGTGTAAAGAAACTACCTTTTATAACTTAAAATTTGTATAAGTGGAAAAATAACAAATAATGAAATAAAGTTGCCATTATTTATTAATACATATATATTACTAACATAATACAGTGGATTCCGGTAAATTGTATTCCGTCATGTTTTGATTAGATTCAATTGCCTACATTAAGCAGTTGCAATTATAAATCGAAATTAGTAAAAAAAAAAAACTTTTTCAATATTTAAAGTGTCAAAACTACATACTATAAAATAATATAAAAAAATTACTGCTAGGACAAATGTAATGGAAAAGGTTTACAAATCTACAATAGGATGTAATGACACATTGTCTAAGCTGGTCAATGCGGATCTGGTTGACAAATATGTAAGATTTGAGCTTATCAGACTATTTTTGTTACCCTCTTGCATGACACACGTGTACCATTTATGGTCATTCTTTTAATTATTTCCAATAGCACTCCCATAATTTCATGACAACAGACTTGGTTTTCTAATTTTGTACCTATACTCATATACCCAAAAGTTGTTTCCAGAAAAATTAAAATAAAATTTTATAAAACCAATTCCTCAAATCTAAAATGTAATTTCAAAAACAAATATTACTTGTATAATGCATATAAAATATGATTGAGACAAATGTTATCTTTGTAACAGAAAAATGTGAAAAAGAATGTCGGAAGTTGAACTTTTGAGCGAAACAATAAATATTTTTTGGGGACCCAAATTTTTATAAAAATGGAGGATATTCACAATTTTTTTTACTAATACATATTAACAAAAAGTAGTTTATTCCTCTTATATATAATAATTTTGATAACCATTCAAACATTCTCGAATATTAATATTAAAAGAAAATATTTCTAAGGAAAATAATTAAAATTAATATTCATGAGTTATTATATATATTATATATAATTTATTTATGATATTTGGAAAACAAGGAAAACGTATCCGATAGAAAAATAGTGTTGTTATTTAAAGTAAAATTAATAATGAAACTGTTGCTGTAAATTGTAACATAAAAATAATTTTGATAAAATATTATCGCAAAACAGTATCTAACAGAATTTGGTTATATATATTAACTTAAATAAAGTATTGACAATAATAAATAAATTCATTTATGAATATTGTAGGAATAAAATAGTATTCTTGAACTTTGGTTAGGTATATAATAAAATTATTATTATAAACACATTTTTAGCTGATATATAGCAATAATTTACATGGATATATTTTTACTTTTGATATTTTTGTTGTAGATGTTATTTACATTGAGATTTTTTGCCTTAAATATTTTAGCTGTTTTATAATATTTACATGGATATTTTACCTAGATTCTATAATATTTTAATTTATAAGTACTGTAATAATGCTATTTATTTTTATCATTAGATCCAAACTATCAGCCTGCTGATATGCCTACTAAGAAATTAAAGATGGAAACAAAAATAATGGTAATTACGTTTTTTAATAGGTTTTGGGACTTATAATTGTATTTATTTTATATTTAATAGCCTCCAATAATGACATTAAAAGGCCACAAGGAGAGTATATCATCTGTTCAATTTATTAATAACTCAGATTTATTGACGGCTTCTTGGGATCATACTATAAAACATTGGGATGGTGAGATTGGTGGAATAAAAACAGAAATTATTGGTAACAAATCATTTTTCAATCACGATTATTCAGATCTGAATGGATCAATTATTACATGTTCATCTGATAAACATATTAGATTATATGATCTGAGATCTAAAGGTATAATGTTTTTTGGTAATGTTCTAGAGTTGTTTTATAAACTTTTTTTGCTTGTAATTGTTTTTTTAGAGGGATCATTAGTTAAAGGTACTTATTCATCACACAAACAGTGGGTAACTACTGTTCGGTGGTCAAAAACGGATGAGCATCAGTTTGTGTCTGGTGGTTATGACAATCAAATGAAACTATGGGACTCTAGAAGGTAATACACGAGTATATGCATAAAATATATATAATGTATAATTAATTTTTTTATAACATGTACTGTACAGTTGTCACTATAATACCAAATAATTTTTTTTCTAAAAATAACGTTTTATATCATAAAAAAAAAAAATAAAAATAAAAAAAAAATTTTGGTTGCATCAGTTTACTTAATATGTACCATTATGAATTTTGAAAAGTTTTTTTTGATAAGACAAAATATCAGATTTTTAAAAATTAATATGTATTGTATAACAATTAATACCTATTTGAAAGGGATGGTTGCAGAATATCAATAAATCTAAATTTGTCAAACTGTATCACATTCCTTTAATAACACTTATAAATATCAAACATACATTATAAAAATTTGACTTATTTTAAAATTTAATTCTAATATATGTTGCAAAATTCTTGTAATTAATTCCATATATATATATTATTATCATCTACATTAAAATGTTTAGGATATTATAAAAATAAATATATATCTATTTAATAGATATATATAATATTTAATATACCTATTATTGACAAACTTTAAAAAAATTTGCAGGGGGGCGTTTTTTTAAAATTGTGTTATTTTGTATTTATATAGATCATACTATATTATAATAAAGATCTTCATGGGTCAGTCTTTTGAATTTGAAATACATTACGGACCAGGTTCAGATTTTTTACAAAATATGTGGGTTGGGCTTATATATTTTAAGTACATTACAGGTTGGAAATCTGTTTAGAATGTTTGCTTAAAAATGCAAGTACCTAGTTAACATTAACATTAACGTTTTTTAAAAAAAAATATACCTATTTGTTCATTTGGTCGTTAATTTTAATTTTTAATTTATAATTTGAAATATATAATGTATAATATATTACTATAGAATACAAAGCGCTACTCACATATGTATGTATTATTGGTTGGTCTATTTTTTGGGGAATTCCGGTAATAAAATTGCAAGTCAACAGTACAAGTGATAAAGTGCATTGACCATCACACTTTATTACAAGTACCTATATTTTTCTAATATTTATCGATTAATTACAAATTTATAGAAACCAGTGTTTGGAAAGAACGTTGTTCATGAATGTTTACATTCATATTTTGTGAATGACACGTGGATGCCATTCGTTACTGTTAAATAGTATGTGAACTTGAATGACATTCATATTTTTAACGATTTTCAGGACATTAAAATTAAATTACAATATATTAAAATTTTGTTATAAACCTTATATGATTTAAATATAATACTCAAAAGTTCAATTTCCTTGGATCCGCTATAAAATGAAAGCAATATTTTCTATAATTCGGTAATTTTTTAGTATATATAAGAAATATTTATATTTTGTTAATAATTGATTAAATAAAATAAACGATCAGATGAATGAGTTCATTTTTTAAAGAACGTGTTCTTTTTAAATAAATTTAAATGTGAACGTGAACGAGTTCATTTTTTTATGTATTGAACATGAACGCATACTAATTCAAATTTTAAGTGTATGTTCTAAACACTGATAGAAACCATAGAGGTATAGAATACAGTTTAGCTGTTTCGTAGTATTGTCACAAATAACAAGAAAACAGATGGATTATTTGCATTGATAATTTCTTGATATCTATGGTATTGCAGTGACAATTGATATAGAAATTGTGAAATTTATTTATTTTTTAAATATTTTTTGTTTTAGCTCTAAAGTTCCATTATTTGAATTGACTGGCCACGAAGAGAAAATATTATGCAGCGATTGGTCAAATCAAAAATTAATCCTTTCTGGTGGAGCTGATAATACTGTTAGAATTTTTAAAAATAAAAATGTAAAAAGTGATTAGTTTATTAAATTTGATTTATTATGAAAAGTTTTTTGTATTTATTTTGTGATTTTAAACTTCCTACTCCTTTATAAATTACTTATTATTTGTTGGGTACTATAAATAAATTAGTAATATTTAAAAATGTTAAAAACCGTAAGCAGTCATCACAAAGTTAAAGTTATAATAAGAAAAACAAAATAGGTACATTTTTAAGTTTTATTTTTTTCTCAAATTTCTTAAGAATTGACTACTATAAATCTGTTCAAAACTGCGAGGTGTATGGTTTAGTTTTAAGAGGACGAAACACTAAAAAATTATTAATTAGGTAAAGTACTTGCGTAATTCAAATGCTACTAAATCTACAATAAACACTGAGACATATTATACACTGTTTAAAAAATGAAAACTTTTTGTTTTGTTAAAATTAGATTTTAAAAATAATGTTTTATATTTTATAAAATTAAATATTTATTATTTACCAAATACCTATGCCTTTTTTTTATGTTATATTTTTAATTTGTTGATACGATTTATAAAAATCTGCTTCTTCCAACAAAGCATAGTTTAACTTCTCATTTTTAAACGGTACTACAATTTTGGTTCTACGTTTTGGAATAAATATACTTTATCGGTCACTCCTTTTTTTCGTTTTTTTTTTCAATATATAGTTTTGATATATATTTAAGTAATTAATGCTGATTACGGATTTGAACAAATTTTGAATTGCTCGTATCTATTTTTTAGAAATTATAGCAATTTGAATTTTTTGTATTATCTAAAACGACTTATTTTATGTTTAATTTTCGTATGAAAAGAGTTATTTTTAGCTGACGCGATTATTAGTCGAGAGGACCGTAAGACAGAGGATGGTGACCACAGCGGTCATTCTCGTGTAGTAAGGGTTCGTCTGTTATAGGTCATTGGTTAACCACTCTACCCGAAAATTGGGGAAAGTATTGTCTTTTTATTTTATTGTCATGTGACATAAATATGAATTTGGAACTACTGTCTCATAATTAGTGCTTCAAATAATTACGTCGGGTAAAAATGACTTTTTGATACGAATATGCAGCGTAAAATATGTCATTTTAGAAAGTATAAAATCGTTAAATCATCAAATAAAAATCGGGTTTGTAGTATCCTCTTAAGTAAACTTAAATTCTTAAAAGGGATGCTACACCAGTGGTTAAAATGAAAAACAATAGCAGGGGGACTAAAGCTAATTAAACTATTTTTAAAATACTCTAAAAATTTAGGTTTCAAATATTTTCACTGATAGATTTTCATCTTTTTTAATTTTATAAAAATTACCTAATAAATATACATAAAAAGGACGCACCCGATTTTTAAAGGGTTTTGTATAGACAATTTTTAATCAATTTTAAGTAAAATGAAAATCAAACAATTTAAAAATATTACAACATATTTTAAAAGTAATTTAAAAATAGACCTGTGTAAGTACCATTTTTAATGGACGCGTGATCACGATATTTGTTAAAAACCATTTTTCATTTTTATCAATTTGAGAATATTGTAGAAAGATGAAATAAGAACAAAATTATCTAGCGACTGATGTAGCCGTTTTTGAGATATGCATTTTTACACGTTTTATAAGCTGCTAAAAAATAAATCGATGTTTTAACAGCTCATAAAACGTGTATAAATGCATAGGTAGGTAGGTATATCAAAAATCGGTTTTATCAATCACTAGATAATGTTGTTAGCTATAATCTGTTTTTTGTTTCATATTTCTAACATGTTTGCAAGTTGATAAAAATGAAAAATGCTAATTTTTGGGTATATATAGATGAATTATAATGAATCATTTAAAAATATATTTGATAATATTATGAAACTAACAACATTATATAATGAATAATAAAAATGAATAATTCAGTCTGCATTAAAATAGACCTATTTTCGCCAGTACGGTCATATTATAAAACCGTGTTTAATCATCATTCATTAACATTTTTGCTTTACCTATGTACACCAAATATATATATTTATTTAATATATTTACACGTAATTTTTATGATTGGAAAAATATTTCAACCGCCCCCCTGTAATTTAAACTAAAGGGAACGCTAAGCCTATAAGCTAAAAAAAAAAAGGAGGACGCTGTTCCCTTCCTTTCCCCTACTTTAACCACTTTGCTACACTAGCATTTGTCATAGGTATGTCTATAACCAATTAAAAATATAGGAAATTTTAGTTGGGCATTCTTTTAAAAATTAAAACTTTGTTATTTTTAAAATTACAGTCAATTTACCAATTACCAAATTTATAAACGATCTATGCTGTATTTTTCGGAAATTTCGTATAAAGATATATGTAACTATTTTTTAAACCCGATAATTTAAATTACATTTCTCTATACATTTTTGGTAATTGGTAAATTTACTTTAGGGTAAAATACTTTGCTAGTTGGGTATCAGTAGAGGTGGATGCATTTCGTTTGTCTGACTGCACACTCTTGGTGGATGTATTGAATTTAAAAGTAATGATGAATCATTGCGTTCAATATAAAATGATTCTGGGCGAATTTTAGTATAATAATTTTCAATATTATTAAAATAAAACAAAATTAAATTTTATTTTTAAATAGCCAATTAAAAAAAAAAAAAACAGTTATCATTTATTAAGTATCTATATTTAAAATTAAAAAGTTAAAAATTAATACTTTTATAAAAAAAATATATATATATATCTAGTAAAATTAAGATATTATAATATTATATTATAAAAATAATAGGTATATAAAAAGAATATAGGTATGTGTATAGTGATGTAAATTTTCATGAACATTTTTTTTGTGAACATTTTTAAACGTTCACAATTTTGAAAATATTTATGGTTGGGCTGTAGAGTAATTATATTAGGTACTATATATTATATATATATATATGTGTGTGTGTTTGATATATATATATATATATATAGATAGATATACTTATATCTAAATAGATTAAAATATTACAGTTTTTTTGTTTCAATGTATAGGTAATATAATTAAGTCTTAAAAAAGAAATAATAATATAACATTTATATACACATACAAGACGTGATAGAACATTATGAACAGTATGACCAATCATTAAAAAGTCGTATAATTACATTTTTTTTTCTTAAAATATAAAAATAAAAATTTTCAAAATTTTGGCTATTGAAAATTTCAAATGAAAATTTTCAAGCTTACATCTCTAGGTGTATGCCAAGAGTATTTAAAAAAGGTTATTTGTAACATCTATAGTTTCGACCGTAAGTCATCACGATGTTGCAAATGAATAATAAAAAATAAAAAAATAAAAAATATAGTAATAGTTTTAATAATATTTTAAATATACAAACAAATTTTAAAGATAATATTTATCAATACATATATTAGACAACGGATACTTAATTTTCTATACAGCTGTTTTAATATATCTATTTTACTAGTTATTGTTTAATAATTTGTTTTTTATTATTAATATATTTTATGTATACCTATACCTATTGTATGTTTATTAATTTTCTTATTTTTTCAATTCCTTTTTTTGTTTTTTTTTTTTTTTATTATTAATTTGTAACCCGATGATGACTTACGATCGAAATTAGCCGTTATTAATAATGTTTGCTTGAATACTCTCGGTTCATATTCTTTTTTTATAATAAATATTTATTTTTATAACTATTTATTCTTGTTATATGGTTATTTTCCCGGCATTTATAATATATTGTATACTGCATATAGTATACCGTATAAAATATAGTTTTATATTTACGCTTGAGAAAACTACCGAGAAAATTAAAAAATGACCCTTTTAAAGTACATATTAGAACCAATTGGCTATCGTTAATATAGAAACTATAAAATTCCTATTCGACTCTTTCTGGTGTAAAAGTTGCATATAGAAAAAAAAACCTCATTGTAAAATCAATATAGCTTCCTCGTTTCGCTCAGAGTCTAAAAGTAAGATTTCAAACATGCACTTATATACCTATACCTATACCTATATGTAGGAATTCTAAGATACACCTGTAATTATTTTAGTTTATCATACAGCTATATAGATGCATTGGAATTTTGAACATTAAATATTACATTTAAATTGATGAATAGCTACTGGTTAGATAATAGGTACTATACCCCCGACGACAAATTAACATCGACTTAATATACATATATTCATATTAACATATATATTATAAATTAAGGGATGACATTTATTCTATTATTAACTCGGGTGGCATTATAATTTATATTGACATGGTATTGTTGTTAATGGGTGACTTGGGACTTGGAAGTTGGAAGTGTTAAATTAATATTGTGAAATTGTTCAAGACATTTTTTTTTTTCAAGAAAATACAAATCAGTCTAACGTTATAAGTTATAAATAGGTAATCGGGCAAAAACTATCATTCCGTGGTATACCTACAATATTTTTATTATGATAAACATTTTGTCAAATTGATGGTATAGTAATACAGTAGACGCCGCTTATAAGGCTCACGGATATAAGGTTCAGTCGCTTATTAGACTCAAAATCGTCTGGAACGGTCCGGAAGTATCCAAATACATTAAAAAAAAAATCGGTTATAAGACTCAACACTTCGGTTATAAGACTCAAATTTC
>JAIPRL010008409.1:0-20376 GCA_025469235.1 Pemphigus obesinymphae | reverse complement strand
TTCTATCACAGCCTACATGTCCATTCATATCCCCACCAATTACAATATTCTCATTTCCTTGTACTCCTTGCATTACCTCATCCATCTCTTGCCAGAACCCCTCTTTCTGAATAACGTATGTAATCATATATTTAAATACGTGTACGATTGTATATGAAATCACATTGTACTCTATTATCATATCAATGATATCATATCATTATAGTTATAGTGTTATGATAATAATAAAATGTTCAATATTTAGAAATATAATTTTTTTCGTAAGACGGCATCCCGTATAGGCAATTCAAGGGCTTTGCTGTCTACCAGGGTTATACATATAATGATATAATATATAAACTTTCTTTTTTTCTTTATCAAATATATTATTATATTATTATTTTAATTACCTATTAATATTTTAGGTACTGAAAGTACCATAAAATTATAAATTGTATGTATGGAACTCATGGGTCTTTTAATGGCTTATTCTATTTAAAAAAGAGTTTTCCAATATGTTATTATTTTATCGAATTATAATATCGGCATATTATATTAGAAAAAAAAATTGAAGTGGGACGTATTTTGTTCGTTTTTCTTATAATTTTTGAAATATGTAACCTCTTTTTTCTTATACGTGGTTTAGAAAGTGAAAATTTTTATATATTCAGAGGAAAATTTAATGAATGACTTTATTATTATTATTATTGGTTTATTTGACATTTTTAAAGATTTTATTTTTCTCCCGTTTAATATTTTAAAAAATGTACCTAAAATTAACCTAGATAGAACAAAAACAATTAGTTCACTGAACAATTTTTAAATAATAATTTAAAATAATTTCAAAACTTGAAACCCATTAACTATTCTACAAAGGGAATAATTATAATTTTCAGTATCGAGAATCCATATAATAGAAATTGTTTTCAAATATTTTGAGTAAAATAATTAGTGGTGAAAGTTGGGTGGAGTATAGCCGGTATAGAGGAAAGTCATCTCCTGACTTTTGATCTTTAAAATGTCTTATTATAAACTCCATTTATTTTGTCCAAATCATGCATCTCCCATCCATAAAAGTATGTACACTTAAAATAAAAATATTAATAATATTTTAGAATAATTATTATTTTTTATTGGTTAAATGATTAGTAAATTTAAGTATTCAGATCAATCAATTATATAATTAATCATAAGAATCATTTTTCAATCACTTTTATGAATATAATTTATAGTTTACTTTAGACTACGTACATTCCATCGTTAAAAATTCTAAATATAAAATAAATACCATATTTTAGTGGTTTCAACTAAAAATGAATGACGATTTTACACCAAATAGCTATATATTCTATTATGGTATTATTTGTTATATTTTAATTAAGTAATATGTTTTTTTTTAGCCACGTTGTTTATATATTTTGTTAAGTTTAGAAAAATAATAATATTGAATACAATTTTTCACGAGAATTTTAGGGATGGAAAACTTTAGTTTTATGTCAGCTGGCTAAATATTTCATAAATTATATCCATATATCCCTCTCTCCTCCTTGGCCTCTACATATTTCGCATTCCTTCGATCACCAAATAAAAGTACCTAAATACAATTAAATATTCCAAGTCTATTAATTGGAATAAATATTTAATATTATGACAAAATTATGAAAAAATGCAGACATCATCGCTCAAAAAAAAAAATGTATCTCATAATATATTTCCAAATTATAAAAATGTTTTAATTCATTGTTGGAGTTTCTCACTAATATGGTTTATATATAAACTTTAGTATAAAAACAATTTTGTATATGCATACAAGATATTATATAAACTCAAATATGAACATATGTTGATATTAATAAGAATTTGGTTTGACTAAAACTCTGTTCAATAACCCGACTAATAGCTTACTGACTTTTGATTAGGTACTTGCTAGCAGTAGGTAATCGAAGCTTGGTGGTAATCATTGAAAAGGGGAGTGCTATATTAATCCAATAAAAAATGTTTGCTAATCTATTAAGTATTAAAAATTATTTTTTATCGATAAATTATAATAATATATTAATACAAATATCGTACGCTGTAGATTAAAACTAAAAATTAAAAATATTTATATTAAATAAATATATAGAGGAACTTGATATTTTTTTTCTGGTTCTCAGTGAGACATAAAAAATATAATTATTATTGGTATATTGTCTAATTATCTCTTTACCCTTACAATTTGATTTTTTTTTGTAGAAAATATACATTGTCAAAGATTAGTTATTTATATTAAAATAATTTGATGATATTTATTTTATTTTGGACATATAATAGATATGGATATCCGCAGTACTTTATGCGTCATTCTGATTTTATTGTATTAAAAACGTTATATTTTTAATCGTGACGTTGAATGAAATACTTAAACATTTTGTAGGATAGAATAATCTAAATAAAGTTTATAGATGTGTAGTTTTGTTAAGTATTGTGATAAAGGATATTTCTATAGTTGCATAACAATGTGGTGTAAGTATACAAACTTTAAATATTTTTATATTCTGTACATAGCGATGGGTGAAATATTGGTTTTACAATGGTGTTTATTTATATTTATATTTATTTTTCCAGAAACTACTTCTCGACTCTCTGGTTTTTATCGAATTTGAGATGACTTTACGATTTTAAGTAAAATCTTTAACGAGAAAATGAAAAAAAAAACTTATTATTTCCTCGTAATTATAAAATAATAAAAAATGTCTAAAAGTTCGAACTGTAGAGATCAAATTACTTTTTTTTTTCCCCAAGAAAAGTATTGAAAAAAGGTTAATATTTTCTGAATTCGTTTTTTTATAACATTTTACATAATTAATACTTAATGACTAATAAATGTATTCAAATTCTATGGAAAATCATTTTTTTTAACTTTAATGAAGTTTAATTCTTACTATATTATATACACAATATTACACATCATAAATAATAAATCATGATTATCTCGAATACTTTATAGCAGGATTCATAGCTCCAGCTACAAGATATTAATCTTTAGTAAAATTAATCATAAACGTATTAAAATATTTAAATTAAATTTGAACTCTTATAACTTGTTTATGATTGATTTTTGGTTATACGCTTAGTCTAGGAGCTAAGAGTTTAAATTCAGCTTAAACGTTCTGATATAGCAAAAAAATAGTAACTTATTATATCAATGGTTTTATATTTATTTCTATATGTGACTAGGGAACCAAGAAATATTTTAACTTGTATAATATACAATGTAGTATAATTAATATATATATACCTAAATGATATATACATTTATTCACCTTCCTCCAATGAGAGCCCTTTATGGAACATTAGAAATTTAATTTTGGTATTAATAATAATTTCAGAAGTTTAAATTAAACACTTTTTTGTTCAATGTTTTAATGTTCAAGAGTTTGATAATGTTCAAGCTACGATTATAATTATAAATTATATATTATTTTAATTATAAATACTTCAAACAGCATAATTTTGAACGTTTGAGTTATTTAAATTTTGTGTTTCAATGGCCTCCCGGAAGATTTCCCGACACAATTATAGGCAACGGTGGGCACTAATTATAGTTTAAAAATGCATGTTCAGATAATGAACTAATAATTATTTTTAAGCTTTATAACTGTACTTGTTAATTATTTTTTCCCGTAAACTAATTAACATAACTAGTTTAAGTTTACATTATATATTAATTTAAATTATCGTAATCATTCATTTTAACGGAAGTTAATACAATGAAGATGGGGGGGGGGAGATCAATTTTCGTGATTTCGATATACATATTTTAATTAAAATTCAAGTATAATAATTAATTATTAAAAACGGGTATTGAATATTTTAATAGTGAAAGGTTGGAAAACTAATTGCACTTTTTTGAATAATTATAAAGGTTTAATACGAATATTTTTATTGTAAAAACAAAGTAATATATTTTTTTTTATAAATACAGTTAGGTAAATATTTAACCATTTAATATAATGTTTTGATTAACTCTTCACTTTCGATTGAATGATTTTGGTTCAAATTAAGTTGACTAATTTGAGTTGATTTTTTTCATTAACTTACTCATCTCTGATTATAGGTTAGTTTTCGGACTCGATTAGGTGTAAATTTGAGTTTTGGGACGCGTTCGTGTAATTATCTATTATATGAATCCTTTCGGACACCGATTCGAGTGGAAACTCCACAAGTGCCATATAGTGGTCTATATATATATAGGAAAGTATACGAACGAGTTTTTGTACTGAAAATTCGTTTATCCCACGAGGGTGAATCTCCTTTTCAAGAGAGGGATCATTTTGTGGTCCTTCCTCATCGTGCGTCACACTATCCTCTCCAGTCAGGTTAACGCGATATTTTAAGTTCCTTCCGGGAAACTTTTACCGTTTTGACGTGAACACACGCACGTATATATAGTACGTACTGTAATAACAACACCCAACGGACTTTATATATATGTGTACTATACAGGTTGACCAAAACCTTTTTGTCGTCGTTGGTCAACTGTAATAAAACGTCTATATATATATATATACATCTACATTATATACAGTGTGTTCGAGATAACTGGAAACACTATATATTATATCGCCTAGAGATTTTAATCAATTTGAATTATGTTTAGTTTTTGTGTGATAGAGAACATGAAAATATATATTTTATAAAGGTCAAATTATTTTAAAGTTATTTTGAGGCACAAAAAATCTGTTTATAATCTCAAAATTTAGCGAGTTACATCCGTTTTGCAAATTTTGACAAATCTCTATTTAGCATTTTAGGCAGAGCTAGGAATCTATTGAATTAACAATGATATTTATTTTTATTTCATTATTTTTTTTTTTATTTCTCTAGAAACAACTTTTTAGGTAGAAGAAGCCTAGAGTAAAGAGCTTTTTTGATTAGAAATTTATTTTAGATGGCAGATATTTTATAAAAGCTATTTTTGGATTTTGATAGTAGTTTTTCTAAACAAAAAAAAATAACTTTTTATGACAGGACATTTGTATATATATTTTTTTTAATTGCAAATAGAATCGCTATATTTAATGATATAATAATATTTTTTAAACTATAATTCATTGATAGTACCTAATTTCAAGTATTATATATTCACTACCAGTTTCTTATCCGACGAGGTCCACCTCTTAATTGCCGTCTTTTAAAATTTAGAACGGCTGATATTGTGTCAATTTTGGGTTCACGATAATATGGTCGATAAAACATCACCCTATTCAAATAAATGTAGTATATTGAATTCGATTGAATTACATATATAATTAGATGATATACGAATACATATTTTGCATGATTAGAAACGGTTATTACTCTGTACATTTTTAGCTCAGAATCATAGTTATAAATATCAGAATAACACTGAAAAATTTTATATCAAAAATGGGTGTTTCTATTTGAAAATAATATTTGTGTTATGCGTCCATAAATCTGTAAAGAACAAAAGTATTAACGATATATATAAATATGTATATTTATTTATCTATTGAAAAAAATTGATCCTGTAAATTTATCCTTTATTTATTTTCAATCATAAAGTTTCTAGTAACGTCAGGTGTACTTCAGGATAGAAACTTCTCACTGCTACTCTTTTCCCTGTTCATAAATGGTATAAATCATTATTGATTGTTTTTTGATTATTATATTGATTGTTTTTATGTTTCGTTGATGATATGAAATTATTTATTCAAATTAAATCTAATGACGACTGCATAAATCTTCAACATAATTTAGATCGATTCTTTGAGTAGTTTGACTATATTGGATTGTTGCTAAATATTGATAAATGTAATTGTATGAAATATACTAGGCCAGCGACACAATTCTTTAATTTTTATAATATCAATAACTCAGATTTATCTTACATGAGTGATAGTGTATTAGATTTCGGTTTTAAATATTCTATATTCCTCAATCTCGGTCTTCATGTAGAAATAGTAATCTGTAATGCATTGAAAGCACTAAGTTTTGTACTACGATTGACCAAGGAACTTAAACTTCAAATGTCAATCAAAGCACTGTACTGTACTCTAGTTCGTCCATTATATGCCATTATACGAGATCCGCATACTTCTGATGATATTAACTAATTACAATGAGTTCAATAGAAGTTTTTCCATTTTGTAAAAATTTTATTGATAATACTTTCAGAAGAACATGGTTATCGACCGATAGATTGTCGGTTAGGAATATCTTCACTTGTTGATAGAAGATACGATGATAAATTAAAATTTCTCTCTGAAGTCCTTAGTTACTATATATAATCTCCAATGCTCTTATCCTTAATTGATTTTATAGCACCTCCTCGTTTTACTCATTTTTGTTCACCTTTCTTCATTCCAACATGCTCAACCAATTATATGCTCAATGGACTTCTGCGTAATGCAATGCGTCTATCCAATGTATATCCCTTGTTTACGTTTTAAACATTTAATTTTTTATCTTTGTTTTGTATTATAATATCTATATTTTAAGGTTTTCGTTTTAAAATGTATTTTTGTATACCTTTATTCCTAATGTATTTTAATATAAATATGTGTTAATGTAAGCACTACGTAGGTTCTATATAATTCCAAGGGATCCTACCTGTATATACTGAATAAATAAAGCAACATATAATAAAATACAAAATAATAAGGAAAACACTTGTTTCTAAATAAAACCCGTCTTAATTATTATTTCACAGTGGCGAGAGAAAATAGTTATAATCCTCACGGAAGATAAGACAGAAACAACAGACAAAGGACAGAGTGGTCCTCATTCGTTTGTATAGTAAGGGGTTCACTATTTGGCTTTGCGTCGTTTATTTGTTTAGTTGTAGCCATGTAGTAGAGGTGAAAACATTCATGCTTTTACTTTTATTTGGATTAAAATATTTACTAGTCAATAAATAGTGTTTTTTTTAAAAAAATGCTGAATTTTCGGTTTCTATAAATATTTTTTTGTAGATTATGTGTTAGTTAATAAAACCATTAACTATAGTTTATGAAATTATATAAATATATATTTTGAGATATATAAGTTCTAAAAGTGATTTTTTATGTTTTAAGAGAGGAAAATCTTTTACAAAGTTAATCATACTTTATTTTATATAATATGTATATAAATGTTTTAAAATTGATTTTCATTACATGTTTATATTTAACCATTTAAGTGTTTTGGCATAATTTTAGATTTTGAGATATTTTTGTCCTAAAAGTGGTAATTTTAGATTTCAAGTCCAAAAAAGTTCATACAAGGTTAATCAAACTAACTGTGTTTGAAATATTAACAGTAAAAATGAAAAACAATTCAAATTTATTAAAAACACTAGGAGATACTGAGAGTATCTTGAACATACTGTATACTGGATACGTGTATATACAGGGTTTTTAAACCCTCACGACCCGTGCCTTTGACTGTAATAAATGTGTAATTTACATTCACATGTTTATCTTATACATCATCCCCCAAATTATAGGTCTGTATTTTGTAAATGATTGCACGTATACAAGGACGAATTTTGAAAAAATCGTACGTGGACGGCACAAGTGATAATAAAATATATATATATATTATAGTCAAATGTACTATATAGATTTTATAAAGTATATAATAAATATTTTATAAAAATACCAATTTTATATTTATATATTATATAAAAAGGTATTTTTATTTTCCCGATACAGATGGCTGAAGTCAGTCCATTATCACTTCGGTTTTCTTATAGGACCAGTGGAATAATTTAAAATATTGGCCCTAAAATCCATTAGGTCCCCTACCGTCTGTCTATTATAATCAAATTAAAAACTAAAATATTCAATTACACATTTTTCCATATATTTCAGTGACTTATTTACGATTTTCTTGAAGGAGAGCGATATAGATGATTTTTTCAATATTCAAGTTTTATATATTATATTTTTAGCGCAATATAAATTAAAAACATCGAATTTTTATCATTATAAATTGTGTAGATATTACATGTACGTATATTAGGACGCCATCATTTATATTTGGAACAAAGAGTTTTATGTTTTATTTTTTTTTTAAATTACACTGCCACAAATTTAGTGTTAAATTGCTTTAAAATGATACCAGATATCCGTTCGAATAATTAATTTTATCTTGTAGAGACATCAGTTTAAAGTTGAGTATATGAATTAAATAATTACGTTTATATTTTAAATGGTATATATAGAGTATAGGTATGTACATTTTACGTATAGTAGGTACATTATTATAAGAGAAAAATTGAATATTTTGGCCAATTTTTAGACACCACATATTTAAATTGTTCATATTATTTTTACAAAAGTTAAAAAAAATAATTAAATTACAACTTTGTCAGACTCGGAAATTTGAATTTATTGAATTTTTAAAATACATGAAACACAAAATACCATTAATCAATGACCATATTATCAGCTTGTTTATACAATATCTAATAAATATGCTATTTTATACTATAAGAACTTGTGAATTAAAAGTTTTACCAATCGAAAAAACTGATTTAAAATAAATGGAAGATTATTTTATGTACTTCCCAGTGTCCGATTACTGTTTTGAATATGTGTATGAATTTAGTAAGTCTCTTTTCTAGATTATATTGCAATTTTTTTTCTCCTTTAGTTTAATAAGACATTAATAAATCATTTAAAATGTATTTAAACATTTTTAAATCATTAGATTTTGTTAAAATATCCTTGAAGATTCTAAAATATAAAAAAAAATATTTTAAAATATTAAATACTAAACTTTTTTAAAATACTAACTGAATCGCGTATTTAAGAAAGAAGTAGTTAAAAATGCTAAATTATTTTAAAACTAAAAAACTATTTTCCACTTACAGGTTGTTCAAATAGACAATAGGTACTCATTTAAATTCAATCGAAAAAAATATTATAAATATTCTGTTACCCACTTTTTAATTTAAAGTGTATTTAACGCATTACATAAATATTAAAGATCGAAATTCAAAATTAAAACTTTATAACCATATTTTTTAATATATATTATAAACAAAAAAAAACATTAAAAAATGGGTAACATAGATCATACATATCTATAACTAAGGAAAATATTTTACCTATACGTATAATAACGATAATCATTTTAAAATTCTTATGTAACACCTTTCATCAATAAAATTAATATTGAAACACTCATATCGAGTCACAAAGAGTAATGAACTTATGTTACTTCTGTACTAAAAATAAACGATGTACCTATAATCATAAAATATATTTTTATCATACAAAAGTTTTAAACAAAAAATTACTTAACCCCTTTCATAAATAAATAAACTAGAATAAAGTACTCATCAGAAAGATCTGTAGTCAAAAACTTCTACTTGACTCCAATTTTCCAAAAATTGCATACATATTTAAGAAAAATTAATTTTAAAAAATATAATATATTACAGCGTGTTAAGTTTTCTTTGTTTTAATGTTACTTTATCAATTATGAAATTTTCTAAAAATTATTTCTCCTTTTAAAATATGGTATTATGTTTATTAACTTTACTCTTAAGGTAGACGCCATGTTTCAGACTTGCGTATTATTCCAAATATTTATTAAGATTGTTGGAGCTTCAGACCAATAATCGAATGATTCGATTACACACTTTTTAATGTTGATTTACGATAATTATAATAATAAATTATAATAATTACGAATGTACGATATGTAGGAAAATATGTTTTGTTTTTTAATATAATACGCTTTAAAATAAAAATAATTTTTAAAAAACAAAAAAATAATTTTTTTCCTACATAATATAAGTAAAAAGGTTAATGAATATAAAATATCTTTTGACAACATTTAAATTAAATTACTGGAAGTATTTGGAAACATTTTTATTTTTAGGAGTTTCCACTAGTAAATTAGTTTAGGATAAAAATTTAGGGAGCATTTAAAATTTTAGAGAATTTCTAGTGATTATAGCTCTCACATATTAATGTGGATCAATAACGCATGGACATTCCATATATATTGAATTGCCAAGATTTAAAATTTTGTGTACCAATAGCCTTAAATACTTTTTTTCAAAGTATTTAATACAGTATTTTAAATACTTTTTAAAAGTATTTTATTCTATGAAAAAAAATTTTCAACTTTTCAATTTATTATATACCTATTTGAATGAATTTTTCTAGTATGTTGACTTCAATATAAATTGTTTGTTCAGATTTTAAAATAATTAAAACCCCTCAAACTCACAATGTTAATTATTTATATTCGATTAAATGATAAGATAATTAAAAACTTAATATTTTCATTATTGACATTTAGTACACAATGAAAAAGTATTCTATAAATATTTGAAATACTTTTTGTGAAGTGTTTCACTTGCTCTGAGAATACCATATCATAAAGCATTCAAATAAATATTCCGAATATGTTTTTTCAAGTATTCTAAATATGTATTCAAAATACTTTTAAAAAGTGTTTTACCCAAGTCTGCGTGTTTTTATTTTTGTTTTTTTATTGTGTTATATAATAGTGAGAAATATATTAAAAATAAATTCGAAAACTGCAGGATAAGATAAATTTTCTTGAAAGTGTCTTGGATGAGAGGACGATGATATTTGGAATATTCTAATTTGAAAACTAAAAAAAATAACGCGTTTCAATAAAGTAAAATTATAATTCAATAAAACTTTTTCCCTAAAATAAATAATTTAAATTTATTTTTATTTTTTATTTTTGTGGAGATATCTAAACTTAAGTCCTCCTCCAATAAATACTCCATTAATAAAGGAATTGAACAATTTTTCTATCTAGCCTTGTTTTTACATAAGAATGTTTGTCCGATAAGATAATCACCAATAAAATTTCCGGGCTCACATTTGCGGGTTAAAAACCAAACGGTTCCAACTTCTAACTTAGAAACTTTGAATTCAGCATGTTCAAATGTTTTAGGGGAGAAAATTTTCAAATTTAAAATACGAATTTAGAGTCTTTTTATTCTGTGTGACTGAAACAATAATAATGTAAATCAATTCATAACTTCAAAATATAGAGCCTATGAAAATGTAATAAAATGGTATAAATTTAGAAAAAAATTGGTGATTTGTTGACGTCGAAGCATTTGGTTCGGAGCCTATAATATCTCGGTGTGCGTTTGTGGACCTTTAGCAGGACAGTCGTTTCACATCTATACACACGCCTGTGCATCAGATAGATGTTGAAATAAGACCCGTGGGATTAAGTCTCCGGAAATTAAACGTTCGCTATAATACATAGGCCGATATATCGAAAACGATTGTCGTCGACTGTATATATTACCTATATGGAGGTATAATATGAATTAATGGGCTGTATTTGTCGGAGGGCATTCGTTGTTATACATATAGTACTTATACGCCAACCAACATTTAAAAAAAAAGAACACTATTATTTACGAGTCTCTATATTATTACTACGCCAGTCGTGGACATAACATATTGGTTTTCGGTCAATGTTTTAATGAGAACATATTGAAACTATATATTTAAAAAAAAAATAAAAATAAAAATAAATAAGTGGTTAAATACACTGGGTATTCTACGAAAGACGTGCGTAAAATGCCAAGAAGAAATCGGTACGTATACGGGATTCTGTCAGCTATTGCGTAAAAACTTGATTGTTTTTCTTATCTACTAGCAATTGGCCCGGTATAATACCATCGGTGATTCGACTAAATTAATATTTACCGTTCATTTTGTTAGCTATAAAATGTTTATAAATAATTGTATTTATATAATAGGTCGAAATGGTCGAAAACGCTGTTCACTATTTCAAGGATTTTCGTCTCTGGAGTATAGTGGCGGTCAGTAGCAAACATCTAAGCTCCGATATGGACGACCGTATCGAAATCCAATTAAAAACGATTTGACGAAATAGGTTTATCTATGTCTAGAAATGTTCAATCAATAACTTTGCGAACGGTGCACATCGGGGGCATCGTTTGAGTTTCAGACACCTGTATCATGGGATACCCAGACGACGACGAGTCGGACAAATCCCTGAATATTAGACACTCTAGGATCTTGAATTTCCCGAGGCTCGAGATTATAACTACAATAATAGGTTTGCACAAAAGTTTTAAATTGTTTATTTTTGTTCTGGTATCCGTAATAAAATCGTTGGTTTTAAACATATCATCTATTTTATTTAGTTACGTAAATCTCGACTTCACATTTGACCGTTCACCTTTGTAAGTGTATTATTACTATTATTTTGTCATACATACATTTGTTCAACGCGTATGACGTGTTGAATTTAGTTCTTGCATTAATTTTTGGAACACTGCCTGTCCTGCATTAAATTTATACTTATGAAATCACTTTTTTTTTATGTGAAAATGTATTCTACAGATTATTCTAATAGATTTTCATTTATTTTAGGTTCTTAGCAAAGCGAGGAAAATATTGGTTTTACAATATATTTTTTTGTCTGTACCTATACAATTTTCAAATAGAATGAGTCGAGTTGAAGTTTTGAAATAAAGAGCTTTTGACAACAAATAAATTCTAATTGGCACCTACTTGCGATTTTACTTGTAGATTTCTTAAACGTAAAGGGAAACTAACAAATTATTTTATAAATCACTAAATAATAATATCAGACTTTAAATTAATATCAAATGCTTATTGTAGTACTATATTTATGCAATGAAAATTTAAAAATATTATGATTATTTTTCAGGTTAAAAAAAAAAAATGAAATTTGATTTTTTTGTTTTAATAAATTGTTTTTAATAATGTACACATTTCTTTTGGATAGAAGAAATCAAGTTGGAGTTATAATATGAAGAGCTTAACGAGTTAAGTTTGTTTTAGTTGGTACTTTAAAGTTACTTACATTATTTTATTTCCCAGTAGTTTTCTTAGGCGTGAAGGAAAACTGCGTGATTTAATGAATAACTTTTATCAATTAAGAATAAGAATTAAATTGTCATGGTTATCGATGTGTTTTATAATAATAATATACCTACTGAATTTTGTTCAGAATAGTTTTTAAAATCCAATGATTTATCTTTGCATTAAACTTAGAATAACAATAACACACTATCCTGTTTGACGACTGAATTGAGAGACAATGGACCAACTTCAACCATCTGTATCTGTAAACTGTTCTAATTTATGCATCTAATATGCATTACTAAAAAAATATTATGACAAAATTATCTGGATGAAAATACGATATTATGATTGATTTTATTTTATTTAGATTTTCAAAAGTATAGATTCGATGGAGCGATTGGAGTGATACCACCAAAACCTTAAAATGAATATGATACTACAATTTAATAACCAATTATCTTATCGCAATAAACAATTGTATTTAAATACTTATAACTGCATTGAATATTATCATAGACACTAGATTTTTTTAATAATTATAAACTCTGGAAGGTGGTTGTTATAATATTATGAATTTATTGACTAATTCTCCTATTAATAAATTGACAAAAAAAAAAAAGTTTACGTCACGGTAGAATCTGAATCAAGATGTGTTTGTTGCTGTAACGTATATGCAACAGTAGGACGCGGTTCTACTATTTGGGATCCGTTCAGTTATCCGTTCTATATGTGGATATGTCAGTTCGAATAAGAACAATGTAAATATGTCAAGTTTGTTATGTTTTTATTCTGAAAGTCAACTGTATGCCTAAGTGAAATAATATATTCTGAAATTCACTCGCAATGGGATCATGTGTAGTAATTTGATCCATTTGTAAATTTATTATCACCGAAAGGCACTCACATAGCTCAGGAATCAGTCGATATTATGTGATGGACATTATCAATTTAATATTCATTTATCTATAAAATACTAGATCCTTGTATTATAGTAGGTGAGTTGAGTAACTTTTCGTTTCTATACGTGAATTACAATAAAATTAATTTTTGAATTATCTCTCGACATTTTCACCTTTTCCTAACCTACCTACCTATAACCCAGGAATGGACAAGTGAAAGTTACAATAGGGCTAATTTTTATAACCCAAAACTCTTGTGGGTCACAGCATATAATATATATTATTACATAAATATTTTTATTTCCATGAACGTATCGTTTTTATTGATATTTGTTCTATACAAGTATACAATATATATATATATATATGTATAATTTTAATTATTGTTTTTACGTGTACATTAAGAATTAAAATTTTAAAAATAATGAAAAAGTTAAAGTAAAAATTTAAATATATAGGTATATAATAATATATTATTACAATTAAATTTTCAATAAATTAATAATATAAATATTTTAATGCAAGAATTTAGGACGTGTACTTGACGGTACTAACTCATCAAAATTAACTTCAATTTCTGAAAAATAAACACGAAGTAGGTGTCTTAATATTTCATCATTAAAACGATTTCTTTCTTTTTATTTAATATGGTTCATATTAGAAAATATACATTTGCAAATATAATTCGTGCCAAACATAGATAACATTTTCAATGAAAAATCACCTAAATTTGGATATCTTAAGAGTGGTAAAGTTTTCCAGAACATTATATCAATATATTTTTTACATAATAATGGATCTGATTGCAATTCACATAAATCTAACTCCAATAAAGCATCTTGCTTTTCAATTTAAACTGTCATAGGATTATTGAATAAATTAATTTGAGGACGCATTATATGTTCAACCCCTTCAAATCGTTTTTTAAATTCTATAATTAATGTACCTATGTAGGTAACACAATTTAAAAATTGAAGTTATTCAATTTATTTTTACTATTTCACAACATGGTAAATGTATTAATAAAGAAACATATTTGTAAAAATTCTAACTTTTTTTAAATCCATCTATAAATCCAATAATTTGTATAATTGTTTATTTTCGGCCTTGAAGTTGTACATTTAATTTATTCAAATGTTGAGAAATATCATTTAAAAATGCCAATGAACATAGAAATGATTTATCAACCAATTGGTTTTCCAAATCAGTTGTATCAGTTTCAATATTAATTTGCAGGAATGATATTATTTCTTTTCTCAAAGTAAAAAAACACTCTAGACACTTTCAACGACTTAACCCTACATCTGTATGTAAGTAATAAATCTCCATACTCAGAATCAATTTTTTCTAAGCGTGCAATAAAATTACGGTGGTTTAAACTACGATTACCTCCTCTAATGAAATTAGTAATTTTAAACACAGTATTCATAACGTAATCAAGTATCATAGTTCTACCACATAACGCTTCTTGATGAATAATAAAATGTATTGCAGAAAAATTAATATTTTTTTTTTTTTACAGCATTAAATATATCACTCCCTTTAGTGGTTCTATGCAAGGAACATAATTCTACAAATTCTTCATATAATTTAAATTGTGGGGTAATGACTCTAACAAATATTAAAATTTGACTTACGTCTGAAACATCGGTACTTTCATCCAATGCAATTGAAAAGTGTGCGCAATTCGTCATTATATGCTACAATAATTTACGAACAGAACTATTAATGTCAGCTATACGGCGCATTACCGTGCATCATGAAAGTGATATTTTTCAAATTCACTCGCAATTTTGTTTTCATTTATTGATTTAGACATTTTTACTGCACACAATTTTAACAAATTCGCATTCATTTAATAATGACTTTTAAACTTTGCTATTTCGTAGAAATAATAAATGAAGCTAATAATTACGAATATTGGGATGTTGTTGCTTTCATAATAACATTTTGTTGGAATTGAAGATTTCTTTTAAGATCAAAAATTACACTCTCTTTTCTAACGCCAACGTATGTTTGATAATTGGCTAAATGATTGGTCACGTAATGCCATTTTAAAATATTCTTTAACTACAAAAATAACAGTTAAACAAACTAAACATTGAGTTTTTTTATTTGTTTATTAATAATAAATAAATAATCATTTTCCCAACAATTGTTAAAAGTTCTATTTTCACCTTCAATTTTTCGCTTTTTGTCAACATTTATTCACGAAATTTAAAAAAAAAAAAAAAAAATAGAACAATACGAGTACACAACACGATGAATACAACACTAATATAATAATAACATTAATATAAATAATAAAAATTACAGAAGATAGTGGTACAATTATGACTGTATGTAGGCACCTACTTGTATATTCCTAATCTATATATATATAAATACATCCACTATGTCATTCTATATCAGTAGATTAGATAAAAATGATGTACACTGATTTACAACTCACGTTATATTAAATATAGATAATAAAATTTTCAAAGTTTTATAAAGTAATTTGTGTTATTATTATTATTTTTTTCATTGGATTTTACTACTTATGAAAATTAACTTAAAAAAAAAAATAATAATACGGACCAGATAAAAAAAGTACACGGGCCGCAAGTTGCCCATCACAGCTATAACCTAACCTTTTTGTGTACCGAAAACCGGTTTACGTCATATCTTATGGCCAAAAAAAATATTGTCGTCCATTACCTATCTAGGACGATGAAAATAACTAATAAGGAAGCAATATAATATATATTCGGCAGTCTATATATTTTCGTTATTACGACAATTTCATTTGCTTTTATTCATCTGGTGTGTATTGAGTTTTGTTAATACTGTTCATTATTCGCTGCAATTTTTCCTTATTTGTTTAGCATTGCGTTGTAATTTATGAATTTAATACTTCGATCGTGTTTTATTCACACACACATTAGGAAATAGGACATAGGTAAATAATACCAGTTAAAATACAGTAAACTGTACAGTTCGACCCCTTTACTTTTATGTAGGTATACAATAAACGAATAAATACAATAATATTTTTTCGTATTATTTTTCGATTTAAACGGCTAAAAGTTAAGAGAAAAAAAATCATTATTATAATAATATTTTTACAACGCACTACATATCTATTGTATACATTGTTTGAATTTAATATTTAAGTTTTCTAAGTGACTAGTATATATCCTAACTTATACAACTGACGTTTAAAATTATTTCGATTTCACTTCATCCGAAAAAAAAACTTTCATCATTTGATGAATATTACCAGAATTCCGCAGTTGATTTATTGGAATTTTCGTACCGTAATGAAATTTGATCGTTTTATAGTTTCATTTAAATTATGAAAACTCGACTCCAGATTTGATATTAAACCAATCCGACGGGCGTGTTTATTAATAAAAACGTAGTCGTGTAGTTTTAATCAAAAAACATTTTCATTTTATTTTATTTTTTAACAAAAAAGCGATTGTGTGATATTGGCCAAGTTTTCAATCAATTTCGCGGGAACACGACGCAAAAATATTGTAAATGCGAGGTTTATATACGATAAAAGAAAAATACGTATACCTATAGTATATTATATTTACGTAGAAAAACTGTAACATTATTAATGCATAAAATTAAAATATTCAAAGTACTGCGTTTCTTATGAAGAAAACTCGGAAAAAAAGGAGAAAGTTTGTAAAATTTAGTATACCTATGTACAGAACAAAGTGAAAAAATCGAATTGGATATTATTATAAATAATTTATACTAGGAAAATATAAAATATGAAAAATTAAATATTGTTTAAAATAATCGACCACGAGTTGGCAGTTCGCGGTTGAGTTTTTGGCTTGTGGGTAGGTGGGAGAAATAATAGTAAACATAAATATAATAATAAACTGATGAAAAAATCGACCCTGTTCCGAAAATATTGTTTAAAAAGATAATTCACATTCTGTATACACCTATGTATAATATCCTTTTGAAAGTTCGTATATATTCAATCCCTTCATCCTCCCCCGGTGAAATGGGATTACTTTGTGCGTTAAACGTGATCGGGTTTCATTCTACGCGAGTCCATTAGACGGTACAACACGTGATGCATTGTATAAGTATTATAAACAGACTTAAATTTTTTAAAAAAAAAAATAAGAAGAATTATACAATTTTAATTTTTTAAAAAATGAATTTATTAAAAATATATAAATATAAATACCTACCTAACTATCTAATATATATTTGTATAATAGACTTAATAGAATTATAAAATATTATATTAATGTTGTTCACATTTAATAGTTTACATTTTAAATACTTTTATTAGTTAATATTTTTCCATTTATTTCATTTTTGTGTCCTGTAGACAATACCATATAAAAGGATGGGCAATAATGAGTTTAAATGTTAAAAGTAAATAGTATTTATTTGAATAACTCTTAAAGTGGCGTATTACTTTAATATATATATATATATATATATATATCAAATTACATGAGATTCAACTAAGAAAAAGAAGAAAGTTCTACTGACTAAAATTCAATGAAAAATTATTTAGTATAATAATAAACATTCTGACATTTTTTACATTTCTCAAAGCATAAACGAAAGACGTTATTTTCGTGTAAAAATTTCGAGTGGAAGAGGGCGGAAACATGGAGCTTATGAATTATATATAATATATTCATACAACAAATATCGAAAAAATAATATTAACATTCAATTAATAACCTAACATACAAAAGCTATTTATTTTTAAACAAACGTTTAGTTTAATTCCGTTATAATTTAACTTTAACTAACATAACTTGAACTACAGTTTGATAAAGAAGTATTATTCTAGTTTTGTAGAATAATGTAGACAACTATGTGGTGTTAGTAAATAAGTATATTATGAAACAAGGTAAATTACATTTTCGAAATTTTTTATATTATATTTATTTAATTCTACGTAAAATGTTTAAAATATAAATAAATATCCTTTAAATGTTAAAAATTCTAAAAAAAAGATGCAAAATTCAATTTTTAATTATTTGATACATTATACCAATTTTTTAATTGAAAAGAATTATAGGTTCCACATAAAAATAATTAATTTTACATAAAATAATCGATGATAGTCATGTAATTTTTCGTAAACCTTTCTTGTCATAGATACGGTACAATTGTATATGATTCGCTTCATGCAAAAAGGGCCCAAGTCAACATTTTATCAAAAACTTGATTATTACAGATTCGTTATCACTGTACTTAGACGCATCGATTCATGGTAAAATGGCTTTAGTCCCATTTCTAGAACCCATTGTAAACAAGCACCTTAAATATGAAATTTGTGTTAAAAGAGCTTCAGTCACGGACTAAAGCCCGTTTACCATAAAACTTAAAATATCATTAAAAATAATATCAGCTTATATTGTGATATCAAGCTCAAAAAGGACCTAATGAAGTTTGTTCCTTTTTAGATTACTACATCAAAAATAATATATCATCATCTGTTGATGAACTTCACTTATATTCGGATAATTGCAGAAGTCAGAACGAAAATCATACATTGTCTAGAATGTTATTAGCTTTAACTGATATTGGATAATTTAAGAAAATTATTCAAAATTTCCCTATACGTGGCCATTCATTCTTGCCTTGCGATAGAAATTTTGCATTGATAAAGCGTTATTTGAAAAAAAAGATCGAATTTATACACCACACCAGTTTACTGAGTATATTTGTCAGACAAAATCAGATAAATTTCAAGTAGTTGGAATAAACTCATCTGATATAACAAACTTTAAATCGTGGTGGCCGAAATATTACAAAAAGGATACTACTTCCATAGAAAGTCGTTCATTTTCAAGAAATCAAAAAACTCATTTCGGAATTTCAACATTTTCTCAATTTATCTACAATTCGGAATATCCTGGAACTATTTTTGGTTATTCATTAATCAATGGCCTTCTAAAATCTACATTCCCTCTTATGCAACCAGGAAAACGCAGAACTGATATTAAACTCACAAACACTCGTGCTTACGAAAATGATAGACTTCCTATAAAAATGTCCAAGATGAATGCTATTAAAAATTCATATCCCTACATCGACCACCCGTATAAAGAATTTTATGATAACATTTTCACATGGCCAACTGATAACGAATAATATTGAAACATAGAAGCAAGTTTAGTATTAAAAAAAAAACTTATTAGAATAACATAAGCTTTAACGAAATAGTAAGTTATAGAAATGTATGAATACGGTTTTATTTGTTTAGTGAGTGAAGGTATTATTATTATTATCATTATTATGATATTAAAACATTATTAAATTTGTATAATTTAGAGTTAAATTGCTAATAGTATTATATGAAAGTATTTAAAAGGTGATAATATATCAATTAAATAAATTATGTTCATTTTTTTTGGATATTTTTTGTTGTAAAAGATTTATACATTGTTTATTTTATTCTAATGTAACTAAAAACAGAAATTGTTAATTTATAATTAATCTTTTATTGTTATTTTTCGAATAAAGGGTCTATTTTGTCGTTTATTGAAGATAATAAAATTATTTATGATAAAATTGTCGTTTTTATTATTTTAATGCCATGAATTATAACGTTTAAAATAAATTAAATACATTAAATAATTTATTTTTGTAAAAAGGGTCTA
>JAIPRL010008408.1:0-20378 GCA_025469235.1 Pemphigus obesinymphae | reverse complement strand
TCATTATTTTCGAAATTACGACGAAATTAGAATTCTCGATTTTACAAAATCGTATTTTTCGTAATTTTTTGGTAGTTTTTGCTTACGCATTAAAAAACTATTATGAAAATCAAAAAATGACCTCTTAAAAGTACCAATTAGATGCAATTTGATACGGAAACCGGGTATGAGTGTAAAGATCGAAGCTCTCCTTCTGGTAGAAAAAGTGTTTACAGAAAAATAAAAAAAATAAATAAATAAATAAAAAAAATAAACATCATTGTAAAACCATAAGCTTCCTCGCTACACTCAGAATCTAAAATATGATAAGCTAATCAATCGAGTCAATAAAGTTGTGGGACTCTATAATAAATTTGTAGAACCAAAATCGGGCTATAATTGATCGAACTGATTACGACATATTTATCAAATCGTTAAAAGATAAAGATCGTTTGTGCAACAGGCCAATATTTTATCGATCAACTGACGTGACGTGAGCACGGGGCATTGTTTACCTACTATTTTTTCAGATATTATTTGTATTATATTAATTATTATAAGAACAAATCTTAAACAAATACTTATATATAATAAATTGTTGACCTATTTTGGGCTAATTCAAGCGTTTGATGATTTCAGATTATACATAATTTCTATTCATTATTTGTCGATCGGGATTTCTGTTGATCGTGTTGATCAACACATGTTGTAGGATCGACACAAAAAGTCGAACTTAAACTGGAATTTTATGTCAATCCAACGTGTTGATGCTGATGTCGATCTAGTGTAATACGGGCATAAGACCAAATCCTTTGAAAATATCGACTAGTCTAACTATTAAATTTGGTTGTAAAATTGAAATTCAGAGAATATATTGACTTTATCTACAGTTTTTGCACAATCTCATTCATAGATTTTATCAAGAGCTTTACTACACAGTCAAAAAGTTCTAAAAAATGTTGGCTGTTTTTTTTTTAGAAATTGTATATTCTGAATATTCTATAGCTCTAGAAAGTATGACTTTGCGTTTTGGAAATACAAAACAATCTCGTGTTTTCCCTATATTAGGTATGTTATATTATATATATATTAGTGATAGGTATGTTACGAACTGTTAAATTTTCTAACCGAACTAAACACAAAATAGTTCTGTTTGAATATCGAACCAAGGAAAACAAAATTTGAACCTAATTGTCGAAAATTGATAATAAAAAAAAAAAGTAATTTTTTCTATTTTCAGGATAGATAATAATTTTTTCCATAATATGAGTAACTATTATCAACGTATTTTTATCATCGTTTATCAGTATAATATAATAGTATGATGTATAAAAAATTATTGACGAATCATAAATCCATATTCCATATGCTCATAAACCAGGGCTATGCCACTGCCTATGTTTTTGTGTAAAGTAAATGGGTGACCTTGGATGTTGAAAATAACAGTTGTTGAGAAATTTTGATAACAGATATTGTACTGTAATCACAGAATAATTATAGAAGTAGTCAGCTTACCGTTGACTCTGCTATTGATTTACTTACCAAAAAACGTTTCATGTAATGATAATTTATGTCATAAAATCATACACTAAAGAAATATAAATACTAAATAATTATTCTTATTTACAATTAATAATTAATTATGGGTATACATAATTATTATACATTTATGCCTATAAGTCGTAATATAAGTAATATAGTCGTGGTTTATTATCTATGACGATATCGGTATAATTTATTATCATCCAAAATATTCCGTGGTAATTTGGTATCACTATATTCTATAATATCAGAACATGACAATAAAATGTGGACGAGTCTATACGCAGAACATTAGAGCAACGCTTTATCATTTAATTGTTATCACCCGGCGTTATCATTTTTATTTTTCTTATCAAATAGAATTTTCAGTTTAATTTTCTTTAATATTATATAGAACTTTTCATTAACTAGGAATTAAAAATAAATTAGCTATTAAATATGCACTTAATAAACTAGAAATATAATTTATTCTCTAAAATTTTAATAGCAACTATGAATATTTCATAATTTCTACTCACAATAGTTATTATAATTATTTATACTTATTGTTTATAAAATTCAAAAAAAATACTAAATGTAATAGTTTAGCATATAGCAATATAATTGTAATGTTAGTCTGCCTGTTTTTTAATTCACTTTTTAGTAGATACTATTCAGAGAAAATCTACTTTTTGTATGAGTCGAGGGATCATTCTATATGAACTAAAAGAAGTATATGCTTATGTTTAGTAAAAAATGTTTAAACAATTAAAATATTTAGTAATTAGTATTGTCCATCATAATTTCGTAAAAAAATTGTTTAATTAATTAAATTAATTTTTAATAGCCAATAATTTAATTATTTATTATTAATTAATGTTAATTAAATGAGATTCGAGTTCTTATAAAAATCCGAGAATAGTAAGTTCGCTCAATTTTTAAATTACTTATTTACTTTGATATCCTATTCAACAGAAACACTTTACGCGAACGCCAAATTTTCAAAAAACTTCGGTCACCGACTATTTCAGATCCTGATAAAATACATAATATATTAAGGTGTATGAATTACATTCAAAAGTAATTCCACTTATGTGGTGTTTCATTCAAAAAAAGTAACACTTACAAGGTGTCACACTCAAATGGGGTTACAAATCCAAGGTTTTGCACTCAAAAGATATTGAACTTACCTAAGGCAGGACTTGGGCCCACCGTAAACCGAGGCATAAGGCAGTCGGAGTTATGCGGATTTTTATTACCTAACTTACAAACTAATTGATATATGAGGAAAAATAAATAAAGTTACGATTTGAAAAAGTATTTGTATTATTAATTATTAAATGATGAAAATGAAGAATAGAATACATTGGTTTTGTGTTTGCGATAGGCCGGGTAATTTACAATAGTTTTCAACATATATATTATATTAATTACATAATTGTTATTCTACACATAACGGACACAACAGCTATCTATAGAGGAGAAAAACACATTATATACAGGGGACTCTACTATTTTACAATTACGAAATAAATATTATTTATTTCGTCACACAATAAAGGAAAAGAAAACAATATATATATATATATAAGTATTTAAAATGGAAAATTTGCAGAGAAAAGAGAGGTAAAAATACAAAATAAAAATTTACAGTCGTTAAATGTTCAAGTTTAAAGGTGTTTACAATGGTATAATATGTACCTACACGACTTCTACGTGCTTGCTGTGGCACGTAGCATAGCCCCTTATACCGGGGCAGTCCACGTGACCGATTGGGTATTTTACAAATTTTGATACTTTTGAATTGACAAAGGACAGTTCTTGACTGCGATGTTTAATATATTAAGATTAATTTGAACGGTGTTGAAAAAATAAAATGACTGTGATAAATTTGTGAATGAAAGAGAGAATTGAAATGAAAATGAGATGGGAAAACTATTGTCAGGTGAGAAAGAAAAAAAAATGAGAGAGATTGTGTGTGCTTCAAGAGATTAAAAGATATTAATGGGTACAAGGGAATAAAAAATGAAATAAAATGATACATTTTACCGCGGCCGCTACACATCACCCATTACGATGTGCACGGTCATGTAGACCGGAACATAAAATGAAAATTTTCGGCCACATTGCACAAAAAAGATTTAAAACAATAAAAAAATAGAATCTTAAATCGTTGGAATGGTCGTGGTCCGTGTTGAAGACTACATACAACTCCGACGGTGGTAGAAAAACAAAAACGACTTGACGGTCTGGCAGACCAAAACACGAAAAAATACAGCGCGGTGACGGCGAACGGCATTCAGGTCACCGGTCCGCGCTTGTCGGTGTTGAGTTATGGGAGATATTTATAGATGGGAAAAATTAAATTATTATTATTACTATTATTATTAGATCGCTCGAAAACTCGTCACGTTACAACCTAACTACTAAACTATTAAATTCAATTATTACTTTGATAAAAACTTAATTTTATTGAGAAAAGGCATTTGCTCGCTAGACTCTGTATAGGTAGTGTTTTCAAAATAAGAAATTTTTCAGGTGTATTGAAATGTCACTTTTCCTAAAACGGCGTCTTGTGTAGGCAATTCAGGTACATCATCTACACTGCAGGCAAATTCCATGTATTTTTCAAAATTAGATAGTAGATATTATATTTGTCAATTTTTTTACTGAATGTAATAATTATTAATAATTTATAAGAATATATTTTCATTGAAATTTGGTCTGGGGCGGAGCTTGTTAAAAAAATTGACTAAAAAGAAACTGATCTTTTAATTATTATTAATAACTTCATAATTTTTATTGAATCGACTGTTGATATTATTTTTATTTTGCGTTATCTATAAGAAGAATTTTATATTTTTAAAATATTTATAAGATATTTCTTAATGGAATAAAATCGAAAACAATTTAAGTGATGTATGTATGCATTCTATAATAATTTCGAGAAATGTTTGGCGCTACTTTAATGAACAATTATTTACCAACAAATAAATTTATGCATTTACATAAATTAAGATTGTTATGGTTACTAAAAATAAACTTAATAGAGTTAACTATATTGCAGTTAAACGAATGTTACTCTAACTGAACTTTTTGAAATCGTCTAGAAAATCAAAAATCATACTTGTTATTCTAGAGTTTAAATAATACCAACCCCGGGTGTAAATTAAATATTATTATATTATTATACTGAAGAAACAATAACTCTTTAGAGTATAAGAACGTAAAATGAATTAGCATATTATATCAATGTATTCATTTGCAAACGATGATATGCTTATCGAGCGTTTTCAGGTCACGCATTTGAAAGTTTGATTCCCGAGAGAGGGAAAGACGTATTATTTTAACTTTGTATGCCTTACGACTATTATGAATATAATATATTTTAATATGATTATATCAGTATATCACTCACCGCTTTACAATACACGTACATTTACTCAAAATGTAAAGTTTCAATGCGAACTTTTTCAGTTTGGTTCAGCTATACTGGCTATTGGAAAAGTTCACCAGGTACTTAATTATATAGTATAATATTCGATTTTATCAAAATCAATATCCAACATGCTTATAATTTTGAGTACTTGACAAATTTCTTATTTTTACGTTGTAGGTATAGAAAAATATTTTAGTCGAAATTGCATGCTCAATTTTTTTTTGTCTACAAAAAAAAAAAAAGAACCACTACTGCGGTAATGCTCGATTACATACTTAATGAAAACAATTTTAATTAGTGGACTGAATAGACAATTAGGAAAGCCCACTCTGCTAGCGTCCTTAATTCTCGGATTCTAAACGTATTCTAAATAATAAACTATAATTCTATGTACAATTTTAAAAGAATTTGTTAACCTAATATATAATTATGTGTAAAAACTAGAAACCTGAATAAATTAAATACCTAGCTAGATCTTTTTTCATAATTGACAGGGCATTTTTAAAATTCTTAAGGTACTTATATTTTGGTACCTATTTTTTTTTTTTTAATTTTTTTTTTAATAGAATCGTTATAAAAGTATTCATTTATTAAACTTATTAATAAGACTAGTCAAATATTTTCAAGTTTTTTTAGATGAGTTATAACAATAAAATGGAAATTCCTAATTTGAGTTCAGCCTATAACCCTATCATAGATAATAGGAAAGTAGTCAATATTGAAACCATAGTAATAAGTAAGGCCTACTTATTAACATTAAAAAAAGGGTCGAGTATTTCAAAATGATGATTGCCGACAGAACTTTGAAGATAATATTATCCCAAAATTTGCTCCTATAATAATATTGCAAAATGTAATAATTGTATAAGTCAAGAAACGTAATAATTTCTACTGTATATGGATGTATAGACGCTGTTAATAGTCGTCAAATATTTATATATTATATTGATATATATTTCCAGCTGAATAAAAAAATAGTAAAATTGTTTTCAAAACATGTATATTAATTTTATCTAAAATGTATTTTCAAATAGGTAGGTAGTTAGGTACAAATACATTTTACAATTAATACAAATATAATTAACGGCTTAAGATAAAGTTCAAAGAATATATTTAATGTTTATCGACATTTAAGTCTTTAATCTCTATATTATAATTTGCATATCATAATGTGGTCAATTTTTTTTTAGTCAATTATTTTAACAGTTATTTTAACTCTGCTCCAGACCAAATTTCAACGAAAATTTATTGTTATAAATTGTTAATAATTATTACGTTTAGTAAAAAAATAAACAAACTTATCTAATTTTAAAAAATACATTGAATTTGCCTGCAATGTAGGTGATGTACCTGAATTGCCTACACAAGACTCCGTTTTAGGAAAATGTGACATTTTAATACAGCTGAAAAATTTCTTATTCTTGAAACCACTACCTACCTATATAGCGACTAGCAAGCAAATACCTTTTTTCAATAAAAGTAAGTTTTAATATTAAAGTAGTAATTAAATTTAATAATTTAGTAATTAAGTGTTTTTAATTTACTTTTATACATTGTGCTTTTTATTTAAGAAGCCAGTAAATAATTTTACTACTCATATATATATATATATATATATATATAAAGTATTATGAAGGATCGGACTGAATTTATTTGGAATTATACTACACTATATTGTAATTTGTATTACTAATATGTAATAAGAAATACTATTTTCATAGAAAAATGCACGATCAAAACAAAAATGTAGACGTTTTTGAAAGAATACTGTAGCGGTATAGCTCATAAAGGTAACTTGTAAATTAGTTATAATATAGATTCAAACTTTAAAATATAATACGTCTATAATATATAATATATATACATATATTAAGTACTTAAAAAACAAAAAACACAATATTACTGCACTATAGGTATATGAAAATTTAAAACCAACAGATTATTATTTAATTTTAAACAATAATTGTACAATACTATTTAATATATTTAAAATAAACAAATAATTTGTATACTTTTTTATATTACTCTTATGTTTTTTGAATCGAGTTTTAAAACTTCTGTTAGTTTTTCTTACTATAAAACTTATTGCAGTTACATAATAAGCTTATAAACGAATTAATAGAAAATGTATTTTTAATTTTTCGGATTTATTATTTATGGTTTTAATTTAATTTTTATTAGTTTTAAAGGCAATTTTTACTTAATTACTATTGTTATTTAAAATATTAGCAAATTCGTCTGATAAAAAGTCATGGTATTTCATAGAACAATAATTAATTGAAAATATTACTAGGTAATATATTAGAAGGATTATTTAATTTTACTTTAATTTTTTGTTAATTTTCTTGATCATATTTGTATCAATGTTATTTTTAATTCCTATGGCACAAATTAAATTAACTTCATTTTTATAGTTAGATTTGTTTATGGGAACTCGTTCGAGTCTATTACTTAATTTTATTATCTATTAGTATTTTAAGTGTAAATTGGATTTTCTTATTAATTTTATTTATTTATTATTTAACTTCTGCCCGTTTGTTTGTGACTTTTAATAAAATAATAGTGTCATCAATATATCTGAAATAAGCTTTTATGTATTGTTTATATACTTTAAGGTTTAAAATGTAAATCGATTCATAATTTTATAAGTATAATTCAAAAACTAAAGGACTATCCAGGATGAAACCATCATTTTGGGAATATACATTTTTATTAAACTTGAAATAATTTTGATTAATTATAAGGTTAACTGAATGAATAATTTCATTAATTTCCTTATTATTAAAGCCACTATTGTGTGTAAGTTTATTTTTTAAGTTTGAGTATATTTAATGTTTCGAGTTTTGGAATAGAAGTATAAATGTTCTTTTCGTCTAATGAAATCATTTTGTATCCTGGTACAATATTAACTTTGTTAATTTTATTTATAATCGTATATTCGCTTATATTCTTTATTAAATAATCTGTAGTTGTAATTAATTTACGCTTAATAAATTAAACTAAATATTTAGCTAAATAATATGATGGAGTTATTTTAAAATTATAAGAGGACGAGTAGGATGATTTTCTTTATGTTATTTAATAAATGAATGTTATTATGGAGCAGTTCTATTCATATTGCTTTTCAATAACAATTTTTTTGATCATCAGTAAATTATTTCGACAGAATTTTTATTAATTGATTTATTTGCTTATTGAAAATATCAGTAGGGTTATGCGATAATAATTGAATACCTACTATTTTTTATAAATTCTGATGTTTTGTAATGGATATCATCTTTATAGGCTTATACTTATCTGCAGGTACAATAATATGTTCTTTTTTTATAATATATAATAATTTTTATAATACTATTATTATAAGTAATTTCATTACTATGACCACTACAAACTTTAGATTGAACACTTTTTGTTCCGCTTTTTGCTTATCCACCTTTTCTTTATGAATTGTTGATTATAAATTATTACGGTATTTACTTTTTTTTTTTATTGTTGTCTGGATTTTTAATTTTCAAAATATGGCTATCTCAGTGTATACTAACATATTAGACTCAAGGGATTGAAATTAGTCAATATTAATAGGGGATTTATATTTTATTATATTTGTTGTCTACTAATTATATAATATATAGGTATGCAATGTATAGTGGCAGATCTAGAATTACATTTTTTTTAATGGGGTGAGGACAAATGCCTGCATAATTTCATTAGATGTTTATAATAAATTAGGTCGAGTAATATAAAATACTATAAAAAAAATTCCCCTTTGCTTTTCTGAATCCACTAATGCTAATACGAGTACGAGTATACGAGAACAACATGAAAACCGTTCCTTTTAGGATTTTAAACATAAATTTAGACACCTTATATTCTAGTTGTGTCCATACTATCGAAATATTGTTATAGTTATTAGTAAGGTGCGGATTTTAATGCAAAATACATTTTTTAATGGGTGGTCTAGACTCTAGGGCAATGTTTTCCAAGTACAAAATTCGATTCATACATTAGAGAATTTAAAAACGAAACTTGTATTTTGATTTTTTTTGCATTTTTTTTTTTTTAATATTTTGTGTTTTAAAGCATTTTTTGAGATTTTTAAAGCATTTTTTCAATTTTAGTGCATTTTTATGTATATTTTATGTTTGGAGTATGAATAAATAAATATATTATATAGAATTTAGCGAAGAATAAAAAATTTAAAAAAATATGTATTAAACCTTTTAAAATATTTATTGTTTCATAATTTAGTCATATTCATAACGACCGGCTGGTTTTACCTATACATAAAATTTTCGATAATAACAATAATATAATATATTATATTTATAATATGCGATAACGGTAAATAGTATGTCATACTCGTATAGTACGTTAGTCTCCGCGTAATTCGAATAGTGCCGTATGTGCATAAAATTGTATCGTTTATCTTTTGTATTAACAAAAATGCCGAAAATTAAACCATCTGACGGTTATCAGTTGCGTGCGTATATTAGTGAATTTGATGAAAACATTATTTCTACCGATGAAAATATTTTATTTTATAAAGTTTGTGAGATTAAAGTAGGAGATTAAAAGTTTAATTATATTTTTTTTTATATAGATACATTTTTTATAATGATGTGTTTTTTAAATAATATACGAAACTGCTCAGAATTGTTTTTTGTTGAATTTAAATACATTTTTAAAGATTTTTAGGGGGTTTTTTTTTATATTGCGTCATATTTTAAAGACATTAAATCGAATATTTTTAGGATATTTTTCTTGGTTTTTAGAGCATTAATTAAAGACCGTGCCCTAGTTATTAGTATATAGTTCGAGGGTCATTGTTGATTTGACAATCGATTGTCTTTACATTTTGTTATTCATGGTTACTAGGGAGATAGATAACGAGAAATCTATCATGCTCGAAGAGAGAATTTTCTTAACGACCTTACAATTTAATTACGTCTGTTCTTACAATTCGTTGCTGTGGTTACCAGTACAAATAATTGAAATTTAAAATTTAAAAGTGATAATGGAATTATAGTTTATTGTTTTGCTTACATTTAGAAACTGGATGTTTAGCACATTGGCACAGTCAATGTTTACCTATATAGACTCTATAGTTAACCAAATTTTTGAAGATACTTTCACATTTTTAAATACATACATTTTGTAAGGTAGAGAACATCTTTTAATATTTAAAAATAAAGATCAGCCTAATGTAGACACTATCCATCCTATTGCATAATATTAAAAAGAATTCGGTCGAGGAATGTAAAATGTACGGGCGTTTCGTTCTTGATAATGATATAATGACGTATTACATAATATATTATATTTTAAACAATATGTAAAACTGAAATGAGACGTATAATATAAATTTACTTTAGGGAAACTACAAACGCAAAACTTTTTACGTGCAATTTGTTTCTGAAACTAGTTTTGTGCTTATCTGTATACCGGAAAATGAGAACAACCATACTATAATAATAATATGAAATAGTCATAAACGAGCATGTTCTTCTTGGCATGTCGCCCGGAAATGCGATGACGTGATTTTGCTTTAGCTGTGAGGCGTGAGCCTGTGAAATTCGTCGTAAGTCTTGATTATAAATTTATATGTACAACCGACAATAAATGTGACTATGTATACAGGTCAGGAATATTGATAGTTTGGACAATATTTGTATAGTATATAGCAGGGGTGGCCAAACTGCGGCTCTTGAATTAATTTCGTCTGGCTCTTAAAACCAAGAGAAATAATAATACAGATTTTAAAAAGCAAATCATAAATATAATTAAATGAAAACTCTGCCCAGTCTGACAATGCTTAACTTTTGTAATGACCAGGTAACATTGTTTATGTACCAGTGCATCACTTTTTTGTGGAGTTGATTACTTAATGATCCTCCAGTGGTTGTTAGATTTGGTTTTTTAGATTTTTAAAGATGTGGTTTCAAAAATGCTAAACATATTATTACAAGGAAGAGAAAATCTTATTTTTGACTTAGCGTAGAGTGTATTTAACTTTAGTAGCAAATTTAGACTCTTTCGGAATTATCTTGAGACTAAAACTCATTTAAAATATTTAAAAAAATTACCGAAAGCCTTCCAGACTTTCAGCTGGAAATATAAGATTATTTGTATAAAATGTCTGGTTATTCTGAAGAAATCAATGGTAGATTTAATGATTTGAGAACATTTAAATCTTCACTTTCATGCCTGAAAAATCATTTTGCTGTTGATCTATTCTGTTTCATTGCCGACTACAAAAGATACAATAGCTGTAAAATTGGAGCTACCAGAATAGTAAAGGAACGATGGGCTAAAAATACTGAAACCTAATGTCGTTTTGGCCATTGAATTATGGAAGAATGTTTCAGAAGAAAAATACCTACTAACAAAAGAGCGTTTCACTAAAGATCTCAATATTTTGGACTACTTATGTGTGTGAATCATAGTACTCAACGCTTATGTTCATTAAATAGAAATATCTATCTGAACGAACTAATGAACATTTAGATGAACTCATATACGATCTACAATTAGCAATTATTAGCCAGATTTCCAACAACTTAACAGAACACTTGAAAAAGCACTTCTAAAAAATAAAATAATTTTACTCTTTTTAAAATCTTTTTACACATATTATTACATGTGATATCTAATCTATGATAATAAAAATCAGGGCAATTATGTGCAATGTATTTTCGTATTTTACAATAATTGAGAATTTTTTTTTTTCTATTGCCTCTAACATATTTTTTCTTTATATTTTACGGCTCACGAGTCTCTTATTGCAGGCCGCCCCTGGTATATAGTGTACAGTAATAGTATAGTATAGGTACACGTAGTTGATCAAAAATCGTAAAAAAAAAAAAAAAAAACCGATACCAAAAAAATGGTTTGAAGATAAATAAATATGTAAGAAATATTAGTGCGATTAAATACAGATTTCAGAAACTGAAAATAAAAATAGTTGTACTACTTATATATATATATAGTGTGTAATAACTACTCGTATATCGGTGCGGTGTATATAATTATATCGGCTGTTTTACCGAATAATAATTATTAGTCTCACGTTTTATATGGTAAAAGTTTCGTGTTTATAATTTCTTCTGAAAACTTTCGCCTATATACATATTATTGTATTGAGTATGTACGTTAAAAAAAAAAAAAACGCCGCGTTGACTGAAGCGTTCTCTGCCGGCCGTCGAATCAAATGTCGAAATCCTATTTTTGTCAATAGACGTTTGCGTACGTATATATTACATAGTACACCCACCTATACTCGTGGAGAGAGGAAAGACTAGAGTGGTGTGCAATAAAGGGGATTTCGGCCGAGTTAAGTATAAATAGTACCTCTATATATGTAGACGATATAGGTACTCATGTCCGATTAAATTTTTTCATCATAATCGTAAGTACCTATATATATATATATATATATATTATGTACAAATATAATATGGAATCGTTGAAGTATGTTATACGCAGTGGCGTATTTACGGGGGGAGGGGAGGTCCCGGGTTTTGACCCTCCCTAGAAGCAAAAAGAATAAAAAATCATCAAAATGAAATATATATCATAACGTAAATGAGCAAAAAAAAAATAAATAAAAAGGTCTTCGACACTTTTGTTTGGCTCCCCCCCCCCCGATAAAAATTGAAAATACGCCACTGAGATGATATTATACGTATAGTCGGGAACGGCGGTAAAAAATAAATCCTAATCGTGTATACCTGCCTAAAGTCCGGTGGAATTCCGACTTTCGGTCCCCACGGCGAAGATATATTATATTATATTGTGCAGCGAGTGGTGGAGTGGAGACGGTCGTAAAACCGTATTCACTGTTTAACTGTTGATCGACGACGACCTTCCGACGAGTATAATATATAAATGATTGAATCACGTGCGTATAATGTGTATATAAATGGGGTTGTACGTGATATAAATGATTTACACGAAACAATATGTATTCATACACTATTTTGTGATTTTTATATATACATATATTTATATGTATATATATATATTGTCCAAAATGAGAGGGGGGGAGGGCAGATTTCCTCTACAATTTTTTTAGAATATTTTGAAAGCACCCTTACTAATTATTATTTACAGTAAACGAGTTAAACACAATTTGAGCCCGAAAGAAAAACCCTTTCTACAATTAGTTATCCAATTCAACAACACTTCGGCGAGTTATACCCTAGCGCCGGATCGGGAAGATATCGCCGGGCTGGAGCATTTTGACCGGCCCACAGTCTTCATTTCCAAGTTCCCAACAGAAAATTCTTTATCCGAATACATTTAGTCGAAAAAATGTAGGTATACATACATCAAATCGATTTTTTTCAATTTTTAAAAATAAAAAAAATACTTGCAAGTGGTTAAAAAGCATTGAAGATTTTCCACGTCAATATAATACATATTTGGTATACATTTAAAATTTCTATCATTATAATATTTTCCAATTTACCTATAACCATTTTTATTAATTTTGGCTAGTTTTCCGTCATGCTTAAGAGGAGATATATATATATATATATATATACGCATGTCACCCGATTTTTAAGGGGTTGTGTTTAAAAGGCAACTTTTATAAAGTTTTATAAAAAATAAAAATTCAACAATTTAAAAATATTTAATTATGTCTTAAAAGCAATTAAAAAATTTAAAATAGTACCATTATTTTATTGTTGTGTTATCACGATAATTATTAAAAATCATGTTCATGTTCTATGACTACAACTTATTTCTGTGTAATCGAGAAGTCATACAAAATATGAAAGATAAGAATATTTACTGTGACCGAGCTTGAAAATCGTTAAATTTAAAATTTTTAAAATTGAAAAAAAAAATATACAAATGTAAACTAAAAATACTCTTTGTTATAATATAGTAAATTATCTCATCTTTCATATTTTGTATAAATTTAGACTCTGCGATTACTAAAAAAGAAGTTATAGTTATAGAACGTAAACGTATTTTAATACCGCTAAAATGGGTGTGTAGCATCCTCTAGAAGAAAATTACCGGGAAAATCAAAAATTAACCTTTCTAAAGTACTAACTAAAATTAATTTACTTCCCGAAAGTTCTTTACTCAAAAACTACTTATTGTTTCTTTGAACTCAAAAAGTGTATACATACAAAAAAATTTTAAATTTAAAAGCCATCCAGATATAAATGGTGGAAGTGTGTCCTCGAAAAAAATATTGTATTATTAATTATTATTATTTTAAATTTAAAAGTAAAGTTAAATTATTGCATAAACAAAATGGTTCTTAAGTTTATAATATACAATTATTTTTTTCCAACACTTTTCTGTTATTTTTGGTAGTTTTCTTTTGTGTTACAGAAAATTCTTGAGAAAATCGATAAATTACATCTCTATAGTAGCCCCTAAAATTTTGTGTAGTATGAAAAGTTTAATGTGCAGTACGAAATTAGCAAGTGAGTTAATAAAATTAGCCATTTCTACATATTATAATGTTGATGAGAAAAATGAAAAGGTAATTCAAAGTAAAAAAATGAATTAAAGTATGAACATCAGAATATTTCAGGAGCTGCTTTATACGTAGTACCAACTAGAATACATTTTTTTTTTATCAGAAAACTATTTGAAAACTCCTTATTCGAATTCTTCTAGCTAAAAGTGTATGAATATCTTTACATTTGGTTATTACATATTTTCGTGGTGATGTAAACGGCAAAAGATGGACCAGCGAAAGAGTATCTCTGAATATTACATTTCCATTTAACACAAATGATTTAGTACTTCTATTCCGACCAAAAATTTGTAACTGCACTAAAATATGTAATCATCAAAATTTTAATAAAAAATATGAAAAATAATTTTTACCTATTCGAAATATTTTGTCGTAAGAATAATGTTTAACGAGATTTCCAAGGAAAAACCACGAATTTGGGTTTCCAAATTTTCCTCCCACTTTACAGATAGGAGGGGGTGGAAGGTGCGATATAATCAAAATATTATTTAGTGTACCCCACTTAAGAATTTGCTCCAAAAAGTGTTGTAAAATAGTCTTATAATTAAAATCAATTTTTCGTCTATCATTTAAACAGGTACCTATTAGGTCTAGTTGGGTTTATTTATTGTTTTAAGGTCTTAACGCCCAAATACTGGTCGTCTCGTCAAACTACTGGGCCAAATTGTAGACATTACACCGGGCCCAAAATAACAAATAACATTGGGTGTTATACGTGGTAGAATATTACATTTTACGAGTGGGTTATTGCCGGGGAAAGGAGATGGTGGTGGTGGTGGTGGTGGTGGTGGTGGTGGTGGTGGTGGCAATCAATCGGTGAACTTTGCGCGCGTAACGGGAGGACGATAAATCGATGAGACGCAGCGGCGCTATGGCAGAAATCGCGCGTATACAGTCGATCGACAAATTTGATAGAAAAAAAAGAAAAAAAAGAAGAAGAAGAAGAAGAAAAAAAGAAACGAAAACGAAAATTTGCCCGTCGTTTATCGGAGTCTATTTGTTTTTCTTCCCGGCGGGCGGCGCGCGGCGGCCGTGATGCGTATACGTGTATAATGTGTGTATCCGCCGCGCGCGCCAACAGGGCCAAAAATATTGATCATTCCGTTTTTGTTTACACCGTACACCACACCGACGCTGTAACGCGGCCGGCCGCCGCCGTCGGACTCGAAGCCTCACCGGACCTCAGTGGGCCTGTCGTGTTCGGGTACAGATGTCGTTCGGAGCAGCTGACGTCGTGGTCGCCGCCGCCGCCGACGCGTGTGCACGCCATAACAGTACGAGTATTACGACCGTTCGGGACGGCAGCAGCAGCGGCGTCCGACAATAGTATTTGGATTGGGTACCAATTATTGGCGGTCCGTTATTGTCGGGTAAACGTCCGGGTGTAGCGTACCGGGTCTGTACCAGCAGCTGCCCAACACGACAACTGTTGATAAGCGATCCGCCGGGTATCTCCGGGTGATATTAGGCCGGTGATAAATGCGCGCCGTCGAGCCGCCGTGCCATCGGACCGGCCGCCGAGTCGTCGTCGTCGTCGTCGTCGGGGTACAAACGCGAACATCACCATGAGCGGTCGGCGCACCACCGCTCGCCGTCTACGTTGTCGCCGCCACACAGCCGCAGACCACCGCCGCGCTCGGACGTTCCCGTCGATTCCACCGCTGTACTCGGAAAGTAAGTGGTATAATACATTTCTATAATATACTTTTATATAATATGTATAAGTACGTTTAATTACACGTCACGGCAATTGGTTAGGCAATTATTATTTTCTATCCGTACGGGATCACTGAAATATATATAATATACGAGTATGACACAACATTTATCGACTCATTTTTGGTCGATAAATTGTACAAAAGTTGACGTTGAAAAATACCCGGTAAATGTTGTTATCAACAACCCCGTCTGCGTTTGAGCCAAGTCGTTTCGACACGACATCCGAAAGCGGTATTGGGACCACAGTCCGTACAATTTACACGTGTATAATATAGTTTCCAAGTTACCTGCCTCGGAACGTCGTGATTTTCGTCGTTTTATACGGAAAACCTTGGATTAATCAATATGCTCGGTGTGTGCAGCGATCACGACGGGAGGACATCTAATACGTCTAATAGTTCGGATAATATATATTGTTACGTCTGTGTAAAGTTATCCGGGCTGATGAGAATTCCGATCGTTATTTTAAATTGCACGGTATACGTGTATATATATATATATATATATATAGGCAGGTACGACGACGACCCGTAACCAGGTATCCCCCGACGGTCACCAGAACCGTCCCAGCCATGTACAACATTATAGTAACATATTATACAGTCATCACGATACACTTATGAAAAGGCCAGGTAATGACTTTTGTGACTGTATATAGAAAACTAGAGATCAATTGTCAATAAACTTACGTGAATATGTTCGATTCGCATCGTTCAGTATACATATTGTATGATGTTGTATATTATAGAAATTGCACAGAATCAGAGACGTAGCGAATTAATTTTTTATTTATTTTTTTTTTTTTTGGGGGGGGGGCGCAGTGTTTTAATTTGGCCGATTGATTGAACTATGTTTTGTATGAGCAAAACAAAAAAAAAAAAAGGGTATACATTTTTTAACGATTTGGCCGACTGACTAAATCGATTGGCCGACTACAGCAAGGAAAAAAAAAGGTCACACGTTTAATAATTTAGCCAACTGCGCAAAGCTAATTTTCTCGAAAAATACTTCTTTAAAATTTGAAATAAGCAAAAAAAAAGGTCATCAACTTATTTTTCTCTTTTAAAACACGAATAGCCAACTAACAATATGATTTGGTCGACTGAAGGAACTTTGGGGGGGGGGGATTGCCATCCTTCTGTTAGTTACGCCTCTGCACAGAACGTATTTATGTTAACAAAATTCTTAAAACATAAAGAACTGTTACGTTATACTTTGACAAACAATACCAATCAACTATTGTAAAACTATTAATCTATTGTTGTTAAATTTAAGAGGAAAAAAATATCAGGGAGAACAAATAATCCTCTATATAGATATATACGTTATTATTAGGCTACAGGTTTCGTTTCCATGACGTCGAAAAGGTTATTCAGTTGTTCTTTTCTATTCCTCGACTTTTTTTAATACTTTTCTTAATTTGTCCATCTTCGAATTTTTCGTAGTGAATTACGAAATTATTCATCCGAGAATAGTCTCGATATGTAATCGATATATCTTACAATATATAGTCAACCATAACCGACATAGTTCTTTTAAAAAACTGTATTATTTGTACCATTATTTATTATATTTACTGTTTCTGCATATAGGAATGTATGTGAACCATAAATTGGTAAAATCGAAAAATAAAAACGTTTCGCGTTTTATTCTAAATAAATAATATACATATCGAACGATAAAATAACTTTTATGTTATAGCTACGTAAACATATAATATATAAACATATACGTAATATCATATGTACATAATATTATTATACTTATACACTTGTTGGAGTATGCACCTATGTTTTGTGTGTATTTAGGATAGATATAACGAGATAATAATGTAAAATATTGTTAATTACATCGATCGTTGAATTTTACATATTATATTCTTTCATAATATTATGTAGGTAATCGATATTATTTAATATAATATTCAATAGAAGCGAAAAAAAAATAGAAATTCATTGATACATATTACTATATATACGACACTGAAGGTATAATATTATAATTACCTATATAATATTATGCCGTCGTTATAAGCCAATAAGGGTTAGAGTTTATACGCTTGTCGGAAAAGAAAACATTTTTCAGGGTCGTAATATGAACGGTTAGATTACGCGCTCTTCTAACAATATTTACCGAAAAAATTATAGAGGGTAAATCACTTTTCACTAGTTACTACCGCAAAGAAAAAAAAATAGAAATAATAACAAAGGAAAACGGAAATTTAAAGGGTCGGGAAATTTGCATAATTAGCCGGCGTTGAATTTAGGGTTTGTTATTATTATTATTGTCTTGTTTCAATGCGTTAAAACTTGAAATCGTTTCCACAGCCTATAATTTTATATTTTTTACGTACCTCTTTATCTTTAATTTCATTAAAAATTTAATTTTGACAAGAACCTTGTATACCACAAGTGTACACTGCAAATTAGTACTTGTATATGTTATTTGAACGATTCTCGAGGATGTCTCTCGAAAAATATTCGTCAAAATAATCGATTAATTAATTAATATAATAGATATTTTTGGTATGTGCACTTGTATTTACAGTGCGAGTCAAAAGTGCCTTTGTACAGATTGCATTGCTGCACCACATGATGATTTTTATAAACTTATGTTACGGTTTTGGATTTTCGAATCAGTCAATGCGTTTTTAAAAGCATTTTCAATAGCCCCTTTCGAGAGTTTACTCTCTCTCTCTCTCTATATATATATATATATATATATATATATATATATAGGTATATATTATATAATATATATTCCAAAAGGAATATCATATATATCCCTTTTGTAAATAATATATATATAATATATATAGGTACGTATCCCTTCGTTTTAATACATTTAGATTCTTATTATACCTATATGCAGGTATTGTTGGAATTATTTAAAAATATATCAAGTACAAAAATGTTACTAGATATATGTATAGTATATAGTATATACGACGTACATTGATTGATATAATATATTCGTAATGACAAACGTAAATTAGATTTTTCGAGGTAAAGGGTGGAAGGGATGTGGTGGTTAACGGATGTATCTATGCATAGTATCGGATCTGTGATTTATGTCTATATAATATAACTTGTGATGATAGACTGTAATAAAAAAAAAAAAAAAAAATTAAAAAGTAAAGGAAGGAGTAGGGTACCAAATTTATAATGTTATGAAGGGGGAATTGTATGGTTTGTCTCAAGGTACAGATGTAATAATACAAATTAAAAAGTAAGGGGAGGTTGGTGTAGGGTAGGGGCTATTATGAAAGGGGTAGGGGATTTATAAATTATATTAGGTTAAAGAGTGGCAAGGATTGATGGATTGTGTTAGATTACAGCGGCGGCAGCGACGTCGGCTGAGAGGCGGCAGTGGTTGGGAGGCTGTTCCAGAAACCCTCAAACTAGACTACCGTAAAGCATATTACAGTGTATCTAAAATGCAGTATATAAAATAAATTTTTTTTTTTTTTAAATAAATTATATCATCATTACAAAGTGATCGATTTTTTTACGATTAGTGTTTTGGAATAATTCGGATAATGTGACGGTATGTTGACACTGAGCCATCGTCCACTGTAGAAAAATTAGTAGTTATCGAATACTAAAAATTATTAAACAAAATCCAGTAAATTCGTAGTAAAATTTTGGTGTCATTCAGAAGAAGTACCCGTCCAGTGTAGATTGGTGAATTAGCGCCGGCCATATTTATTTACTGGTTATAGCTTGAACAAGAAACTAGAAATGTCTTAAACTATAGCCAAGAAGCATGTAGAAAAATCCTATATATTTTTAATAATAGTTTCCTAACCTAACCGGTGCCAACTTGATGGCCATGATACTACCACAGAATAGATTAAATCAGAATGGACACTAAATGTAAACAAAAAAAAAAGGCAGCCATCTTCCCATTTAGCAATTGTTATCAGCTACGTAATACGTTATGATAATATGGTCTGATTTTCAAAACAGTTTTTCGTTCGACGAATCTGGTACTTTTCTGTTTTTAATTTTGTATTAAATTGTACAAGTATTTATCTAAGGTATTTACAATCTAATGTATTGTACAAATTAGATAATATACTGTTAAAAAAAGTGTTTTTTTTTCAATAGATTTACCTATACCCACAATAATTACCTATACTACCTACTACAATAATTGTTAAATAAATTATTTACAGCATATAACATAATATGTTATATATAAGTATTTTTTGATATAATA
>JAIPRL010008407.1:0-20380 GCA_025469235.1 Pemphigus obesinymphae | reverse complement strand
CTATACGTCGCGCACATCCAAATATATTTATTTTGATTAAGGAAATAAAAATCCAACAACAAAATTTTGAGCTTGATATTCTGGCTCAAAAAAATTGTAATCAAACGCCCAAAAAGAGAAATAAATACAAAAAACTCGAAGAACGATTAACAAATGCAAAAGAGCGGTAAATAACAATACATTTAAAATAAATGTATATTTAATATTATTAATTATATATTTATTATTATTATAGCCTTGAAAGTGAAGAAATATCTGTGATGTCATACCTAGATGCCATAATATACCATTTCCATCTAGAGTAATAATTATTACAAATATTGTTATTTTTTTTAATACCTATATATTATTGAATTTTTTTAGTGACTTGTGTTTTATAAAATATATATACCGTAAATACCATAATACCTATACCATTTCCATTTACCATATTATAAAATTTTGTATTATTATTATTGAGTTTTTTTAGTGACTCGTGTTTTTTTAAATATATAATGTAAATACGTATTTTTTAAACATATATTAGTATATTTTTATAGCGTACCCACGTAATAGTTAGTTTAATGTACTAAATTAATAGTTTCGGCGAAATGGGATTCGGCGAAATGGGATTCAGCAAAATGGAATGATACCCAAAACTTATACGTCATTTTTTAAGAATAATTTAAGAAATATCTTAAAACGTGCCGCCAAAATTATTTTAGACCCCATAACTATATTATTTAATAACATTTTTGAAAATGGTATTTATCCTGATAAATTTAAAAAAGAAGTAATTATTTCTTCATTTAAAACAGATGAAAAAAATAACTATAATAATTATAGATCCATTGCATTAACTCTTACTCTATTTTAAATATTAGAAAAATATATAAAGAGTAGAATTGTACAAGTTATGGATAGTCAAAATTTTTTTCAGCAAATCAGTTTGGATTTCGAACTAGTTAGGTTGGTTGTATAGCCTTTCAGTTCATATCCCACATTATATTCGTAAACACAGATCAAAAACAAAAAGTAATTGCCATCTTTTTGGATGTCTAAAAGACTTTTGATTCAGTGGATCATGTTATTTTGTTAAAAAAAAGCTTGAGTATTGTGGTATTCGAGGTGCGATTTTAAACTTATTTGAATCATACTTATAAAAATAGAACACAGAAAGTTAGATTAGAAAAAACGGTTTTACTTTAAATTAATTTTTTTTTAATCTATCATTTTAATTTAGATAGCATTAGATAATAGGTAGGTAATATTTATTTATGTATTCTATTTAATAACACATTTTAATATTTTTACTATCAGAATGTTGGTAAAAAGTCTGTAATTTTTCCATTGGAGCTTCAAACCAAATTGGAATCATATGGAATCTCTATTTTTAATGATAATCTTCTCCAATTTAATAGCCCTATATGGTTCTAATTGGCTTCATATTATAATAATGTTGTGAAACCATCAAGCTTATATATTATAGTTTCACAAAACCGAAAGAATATCTTGTCAAATTTGAAGCAAAGTTAAATATTCACTCAAATGAGAAGAAAGAAATGAGTATTGAATCAGATGTAGATAGTGACATACCTAATATTCAATACGAGACGGAGAGCGAACACAATTCTGGTAACAATAGTGATAAATCTAATTTTAAGGGAGAAATAAGGAAAACAGTGTTTGATTTAGATAAACCCTATAACACTTATTTCAAAATGTAACCAGTTTCGGTAGTATATGGACAAAAAAGTTTGAAGGTCCATACAGTATTAAAGCAAGGTGCTTGGACAAATATTATTTTTGACGAATTTAAAAAAAAAACTAAATTTACTTTGCTGTTTTGTCTTCAAGAGGTATAATAATTTGAAGGGTTGTTGAAGAGATATTAATAGTAAAAAAAAGAAATACTTAGAATTTTTCTAATAAAAGAATATTTATAAAATATTTTTAAAAATATCCCAAATCGATGGAAATACATTAGTTAGTTGATAGTTTAATAATTATATTACCTGTATGTGATGCAGTTAACTCAATAAGTCCAATTATTCTAAGTTTAATAGAACTATTTGCTATATACTGTAAATTTATTCCCGAAAACCCTCGATTTACACGTGTAACAGCATCAATTTTTATAGAAATAAGTTTGAATTTAATTTCATCAATTATGTTTGTTTGTAATTTTACAGATTCTTCATTTATATATTTCCTTATATAAAATTTTAAAATATTAATTGTAATATGAACTGATAAATTAAATTATCGCAGATAATAGTTACTTACTTAATAAAACCAGAATTTACAACAACACTATTTTGTATTCCACTTAAAATTGTATCTAAAACTTTACGAAATCCTGTATCGTCTAAAAGATTATATGGACGCCCATTAACGGTTACCAGTTCTACACATGCCCTTATTATGGTTTTCATATCAGTTTTTACTTTAATTTTCGGTTTTAACATCTGATACAAGTCCATTTTCATGGGTACAGGTGCATTTTTCGCATTACTCAATTCCTCAATTATATATTCTTCGTATAATTTACTGCGGTTTTTTAAGCGTTTTTCAGATTTGTCCCATGGTTTCCCTTAAAAAAAAAGTGATCTGACTTCATAATATATACAATAGAATGATAATTATAATAATAATAATAATTAATAAGTAAAAATAATATGATTACTAATAACAAAGTACCTAGGTACCTATTTGTGAAGACTAATTTACTTTTTAGTTAGGTACATTAGTACCAGCAGGTAGGTAAGGTACCTACTAGTAAATAAATCAAAAATCTAAATATTGAAAAACTCCAAATAGGTACAACTTTTATTTGTGTATTCTTCATCAAAAATAGTCATTATAATGTATATAACCGTATTTTCAGCCTATTCTAACCACGAAATCATAACGTAGTAAAGCAATATAGCTAGTATGGTATGGAGTTTGTATGGTGGTTGCAATTTTAGAATCCAACTGCAGGTTATATTATCTATCCATTGGAATAAATAAAAATTGAAAATACCTAACTGGAGTTTACCGATGTTTTGAAATTTTTCCCAAAATTCTTCAAAAATTTGGTTAAATTTTAATTTTAAATTTGTGAAAAATATGTACCTATATTAATAATAATAAATAATATGTACTTATATTTAAACTGGGTTATTTAATTTTTAAACATAACATATTGTAACATATATATTTTAATATATATAACAAATATTTACACATTAAAATAATTCAATGTGCTTTCTATGTATTATATTCGATTTTTTAATAGGTAATTGAAAATTTCAACTTATCTTCATTTTACAGGAACAATGTTTGTAATTGGACTGGTCAATTTTTTTGTCGTAATCAAAATATTTATAAATTTTAGATTTGGCGATTTTTAATCGAGATTAAAACACATTGAATATCAGTGTACCGTGACCCCAAATAATAGATATTATTGATTCTATATTAAAATACATTATAAAATGTTTATTGCAGAATGTATCGATGACCGGAAAATTAAATTCAACACCTTGTATCGGTAATGATAAAATTCATTTTCGATCTTTACTTCCATATTATAGTTCATGAGAGAGAACGGTTCCAATATCCAAACTATTACAACAGATGGGCTAGCGAATAGTTTCGAGTACATTCTCGTTTTTGTTTGGCTGGTTTCGAGTATTTGTCGCCTGTGATATGTACAGGTCAAGTAATTATTGATTAACGTCAACTTTACTCCATTCCATATTGTGTCTGAATACTTCATAAGGTAATACTGTTTATAAATTGACGAAATACCACATTGAAACAAGTAGAGAAAATGAGTAACTGCATAAATGTCTTGTTTGCAATAATATGATATGTTAAACAGAAACCAAAAGTCTGCCATACGAAAAATTACTATTTGAATAACGACTATACATTTTAATATATTGAAACCGAAGATTTTTGTACTACGCAGACTTCATATATGGTAGAGTCCGGTAAATTTCATTAGTGGCACATTAACCATTAAATATGTTTATTGGTTTCCATTATTCCCGAAGTATCCAATTAAATAAATATACACATAAGATTAAATAGTATTATGGTTCAGATGTCTTGTAGCTCAACAAAATTACAAAATATTCAAGAATATAATATGTTATTCAGATCCGAATGTATCGAAAATACAGTTCACTTGCCCGTAAACGCTTGGCAATTCAAGAAAAACACACAGAAGTCTATATCGTTTGTAACGATGGGAGAAATTAAATGTTACAACTGTAAGCAACCGACCACGATTTATAAATGTCCATAGTTTTTTAAATATCGATTATCGATCGAATAAATAGAAATCATTGGACTTAATCTATGTAAGACTCGTTTACGTCCACACGACGGTGAGAAATGTAATGCTCGCCGTTGTCCAAAAACGTTCACGTTCACACAACAGACTGTTACATTACATATCATATTCCGTAATGCATCATCCGATAAGACAAGTAACTGGACGTCGTTGTCATCGGAAAGCGCAATCAATATTTACATCAAAACATAAAGTATAAACATACTGTTATCGACAGCCGTCGTATATAATCTATAATATTTCGAACAAAATGGTACTCTGTCGTGTTTTACTCGATCATGGATCGCAAAATAATTTTATTACCTAACCGATGGTTAAATATTTACAATTAAAACAAAAAGGAATATCGTATTCGATTATCGGTATAAACCAATCAAATCATAGTGCATCAAGTTTCCAAAAAAATTAAATCTCGATTACCCGATTACGAGGTGTATTCATATTTCATCGTAATGCCTAGATTAACCAGTTATCTACAGTGAACGCCGCATTAAACTCGCTGACCCGTCTTTTAATTTGCCGAATAAAATCGACATGAAAAATAGGTCTGGAAAAATTTTTCGAATTAATTTGCGCCGATCAACTTAAACTTACGTCATACGGTTGTCATAGGGTTGTTGCTGGTACTATATCCAGTCCAACAGAACACGTACAAATCGAAAATGAAGGTATATCGTTGGTTTGTAATACGAGTCCGTCATTGACAACTGTTGAAGAACGAATAGCAAAATTTTAGCGGTTAGAGGAGGTACAAGGTAAAGTTTATTCATCGGCAGAAAAAGCATGTTAAAATAACATAAAAAAAAAACTTAAAACGTTTCCCCGGCGGCATTTTTTTTATAGCATCGTTACTGTTTGGTGACTTGTTAAAATTAGGAAATCGCGTTACGACGTTTTTTTGTACTTGGAAAGGCGTCTTCAAACTCAAACTAAACTCTAGGAAGATTATAAATAATTTATAAATTAATATATGTTATATATATATATATAGATAGCACTTGGACATATTTTTATACATATAAATATAAATACTATAATTTATAAAAAAAAAGCATTAAAGTATTGAGAGTATAATGCTTTACTATTAAATTTAATTATTTATGTATTAGTAATAATTAGTATTTTACAACTATATATCAGATCTCATATCACTAACTACTTTTATTAATAAATATTTTTAAATATTAATAAAATAATATAAATAGGTATATATATATAATACATTTAAACTGTTTTGATCAACTATCATTAAAAATTATTATTATTTAAATCAACATATATAAAATTGGAAAATAATATAACTGTAAGTACCACTAAATATAGAGAAAGAAAATATAAAATATATAATAAAGATAATTTAATATACTATGTACTTATACAAGTATACACAAATACAATATATACTGAGATATTTTTAATAAATGAAATGATTTATAATTGCGTTAAAATTAATGTGCTTAATTTTGTAGTTTGATATACGTAAGTAGTATATTTATATAGGGAGAGGGGGTCTAGAAATGGAAACCTCCCCCCAATAACGGTACTGTGCAAATCCAAAATACGCTTACATCAATCATAAATTAAAAACCAACAGTAAATATCTAGTTAGATACCCACTTATTCAACATTGAACATTCATTTTATGCAGAATAAACCAGTTTTTCAAATTTTTCGACTTTTCCAAGTCTTGTACACCCTTAATTATTACTCTTAGCGAAAATATAAATAGAATCTTTTTTATGGTAAATTAAATTTTCTTTAATTTGTTACAGAATGACTTTTTCATTAACACGCATATTTGGTATGATATTCACGAAAAACTGAAAAATGGGAACTTTGCCCCCTCCTCTTGCCTAAAGCTCGCGCCCCCGGTTGGGGACTTTTAGTATGTTGCTCCCGGGGGACATCCCTATTACTTAAAACAATAACCCAGACTACACAATTTATTGCATTTATTTGTCAATTTTGGATCTTTATTGACTGGACTATTAACTCCTAGTCTGAGGGCATTTTTTTTTATCTTTGATTTTTACTGGATATCAATAGCCTATGGAATTCAGATTAATCACTATATTTATTTATGAAATATACCTTATATGGGTAGATAATATATGCCTAATATGAGTTTGCGTTTAGATATACAATAATATAATGACAATCGATTATTTTTTTTTTTTTAACAAATTATATACCTAGTTATATGTAGGTGTATAATAAATTATTTTTTATTCATTTTTCTTTGATCGGCACTCTGGATTCGATTGCACTTTTGCACCCCGGCTCAGCTAGTTCGCAACTATTTTTGGATCACGGTTTGCATTTTAAGGGTGACGGCCACTCCGGTCACGTATACGACTAGTGTTTTGCAAGTAAAAGTTATCTCACCATACCGCATTCTAATTGTATTTAACTTTTGTTTATCTTTATAAAAGTTTTTAATAACATATAATATATCATGTCGACATCTACTATATCGTTGTATATAGGTACCTACAGTGTTTTCATAATACATTATTTGTTCTTGGCAAAGGAATACAATTAGTCTATAGTTGGCACAAGCAAATACTAATGTTTAATATTATAATAATATACATATAAGGAGTGTTTGACGACTACGGTCGCACGCAGCGCCGTGGCGTGGATATAAGCAGTGTAAGCGCGTTGCTTAAATTGGAACTTCAGTTTCTTTATCGGATAAATCAATATCGACCAAGTAAAAATATTTTAAAAATACATTTAATTTACTGTCGAAATAGCGGACTATTGTTAGGTGAACCGTCGGACCGAGATATTGGGATATCAAACACAACGGGGCAATTGAATTGGCTCCCCAATACAGGTAGTCAATATTTTACCTTTGAATTGGCTCCCAAGAATTTACTGTTGAATTGGCTCGCTCCTTACCGTTTTTTTCAAAAATGTATTGGTTACCAAAACGTTAATAATTTAAAGTACGTAATTGGTAAATTTTACATCGTTACACAAAATTAAATTAAAAATTAAAAAAAACAGACAATATTTTACCAAAGTGCGTCGTTATAAAATTTATACATACAAATTAATAAGTTAATTAAAAATATTATATTAGACTATTTTTAGGGGTCTATTTACTTATTGGCCAATATTTTTATGTATTGAAACCTCGAACTTACACCAGTATCATATTTACTAATTTCGTTTTCTAAAAATTGTTCAAACACAAATTACACGATAATGATACGTCATAGGCCATAGCGGTAGCTGCAGCCATAGAAAGGCACACCACCTGTAACGGCTAAATTTTCATTCCCTTTCCTATAACTACGACGTTAAGTCTAATGATGTAAAATTCAATGGTAGAGTGGAGCACGACTGGAGAGGAAATGTTTTCGCGTGTATTAAAATTCACTACAACTACGTGATAACAAGTTTTATAAAAATCGTTTGAAGCACGGAAGTTATAATATTAATTAATCTACTGCCGACCCGATTATTTAAATATACACCAAAAAAAAAAAAAACACTGTATTTTCTTTACCGTTGCGACGGAGTCCATGCTTTTCGTGTTGTTCAAACTTTAAAATGTATACCAGCCAGCAGCTCATAGGTTATTCAATTGTATTCACGTTACGCGAATACCGTTTGTCATTTTTCCGTTTACATCGTTTACACTAATTTGTCAGTAGGTATGCCTACATAAGTATAAGTGCTTTTTTAATTTTATTATAAATTTGGAACTTACATCGTGTAAGTGTGCAAAAAAATTAAATGACAATTTGTGTTTGTGAAAAAAATATGCCCAATTACAATTGGCTTTTACACATTTAAACTTGTTCGGTGTTGAAGTCAACATCGACGAATCGTAGTATAAGTACCTGTCCAGCTATTTTTTAATATCAAAACGTGAGTACTCGGTTCTACCGAAGATTATAAGTTTTCGTCATGTATGAGTATCATAAAATATTATTATAACATGGTTTTATTTGTATACTAGAAATCGAAGAAAATAATGACACTAATGCGTTAACACCATCACTTTAACCTCACCATGACTATGGAAATATTCAGTCATGAGATAGGTATGTACAAATTGTCTATATTTTATTTTTAATTCTAATTTTAGTGATGTTTATAATAGATATAACATTTAACTCGATCGATTTTATTTCAGTGTACAAATACTAAATAGATTTTAACGCACGTTTATTTTCCAAGCTTGTTAAATTATTATCGTTATTATTAGTTCTTTAAAGGCTAATGGCTAATGACTAAGGACTCGGAACTTAATGCATTTGTATTTATTTTAGGAAAGTGATTTTGTGACAAATTATGACATTAGATATTGGTAAAAATAGGTAAAAATAGACCCCGAGCGGATGAATACCGATTTTAAGGCTCTGTCACACCCAAACATCATGAATGGCACATTTTTAGATTCGTCAGAACACCCAGGGGGCCCAAATTGCACTCAATTTGCGTAATATTGCTTGAGGTTTGAATAAAATCAACTTAAAGAATCAAATTGAGCGAATAAGGGCTGTAAAATTGCGTCAACGAGATTGGCTCACTCTAATGCGCAAGGTCGTCACTATGCACACCACACCATCACTACGGACATTCTCTAGAGTACGATCTTTCGCAAATGTAAAAGTGACAATTGAAAAAGGACCAGAACAAGCTGTTACTAAAACCGCCGTCATTACATCTAACATTGTTTACAAAGAAATCCTGTAAAATTTCGGAATGTTTCGAACGGATGTATATATTGTAAAATATTCATGTACATAAACTCTACTTTTTTAAACCATAATATTGTTTTTACTCTGATTTTCAATTTGATTTATCCTTTGCCATCTGCGGAGATCCGCACGGGCCCACTAGTATTGTTTATTCATTTTGCATTTAAAATTTGTAAACTGCATTAGTTCTGATTTCCGATGTCTGCTATCATGATACCATAATCCATTACCACCAAAGCCACATCAAAAATATTGAAAAAATTACAATTTTAAAATGATTAATAGGTGTACCTATATTAAATTTATATATTTTATATTTAATTATTTAATTATTTGTATGTTAGTAAACTTGAGTAAAATGGCTTAAATATATTTGGATTTTTATTTTACAAAAAAAATTTGCTTTTTTGTAAAAAAAAAAAAAAAAAATTGTTTTAATATTTCAGTTCCTTTAATGAGTTCAATTGAAAAAAATAATGCTACATTTTCAACAATGCCTTGTCAACATGTAGAGAGTTTTCAATTAAGTCAATCATTAGGTAATAATTCTATACAACTACATAATTATTTATTAATACCTATTTCAATTATACTTAAATAACTTAGTTTTATACAAAATATATTAATATATATAATTTAAAATTTATTGCTTTGCTAGATTTTTCAAAATTTTCATTGTATAATGCACAATTTCCTCTTGAGTTGTATAATAGTTTAAAATTATCGTATTTTGATTTCCCAATATTAAAAATTGAACATAAAAAGTCCATTATTTATTCATCTGACTAATTTAATTTAAAATATATTAATGCATTATTACAATATTTAAGGGTAAATGATCTTGACACCACATTGCCACAAGTTAATAAATTATCAATTTTAATTTTAACAATACCTGCCACAAGTGCCTCAACTGAGAGATCATTTCCAGCTCTTAAAAGAATAAAAACTTATTTAAAGAATAGCCAAAACCAAGACTGACTTAAGTTTATAAGTTTATTGTCTACAGAAAAAGAATTATTAATGTCCTTCAAATCATCGACCATTTTTATGATGATGTTATAAATGACTTTAAAAAAAAAAATAGGCATATTGATCTAAATTATAAGTAATAATATTGTAAATAATTATAACTTTCTGTTTTTTTTTTTTATTTATACATATCCATATATCTAGACAATAAAATTAATTTAAAAACGGCACTTTTTGTAAATTGTATTTATTTATTTTATAAATTTTTTTTTTTAAAGCGATCAGTAAGGGATGGAATCGCTTTGATTATCGGATAGAATACTATTGGCCATGTATAAATTAATATTTAAATAAACGTATTATATTTGAAAATAATGAACCCCATTATTTTCGGAATTATGCAGAAATCATCATTTTAAACTATATTTTCGGTAGTTCCTTTTGTGATTATTGAAAAATCACGTCTTCGTTTCACCAGGAAAAAAATAATTATAGCGTCCTTTTAATTTTAATAAGCAAAAAAAAAGGTCATTTTCCATTTCCATAACTACCTAGAAAAATGTTTATGTTCCAAAAGTAGGCACCACGCCACGCCACTGGTTGCACGCAATCCCAATTATATCATTATTATTATTATTATTATTATTATTATTGTTATTAGATTATCTTCATATTGTATAGTAAAATGTGATTGTGGACTGTGGTCAGTCGACCGGGAGCTTAAGTCGCGTACGAACATCACCACGTTGAATTGGAATAATATAGTTTTTTCAATTTTCTGCTTTACAATTTTTACAGGTATCCTCTGCAAAAGTCTAATGCTCGTCTAGGTATCAACCTAGCCATAATACTACTATAAAGGTTTGTGGATTTAAAAAAAAAAAAAAAATTTACATTTCTGGACACCTACCTGCATTTGCGTCCATTTTGAAATACATCTCTAATTATAGCGTACGAATAGATACATCAATGATCAAGTACAATAACAACACTAACAACAAATAATAAAACGTTGTCTAGAAATAAATGAAAATACTAATGTTTAAAACGATATTATACTACATTTTTATTCGTTTTTCTTCTTTTAAATAATATGTCGGTGTACTTGTTTTTTAAGGAATAAATAATAGATTTTTTTAAGGAAATCAAAACAAAAATATTAATAAAAGTATTAGAACATTTTAAAATAAAAGCCGGTCAGAGGGTGGAAACACTTCGTTCGTTGATTAGGGTACTAACAGTAGATATATTGAATTTGGAAAGCAACGATAAATCCTTTCTTTTGATAAACGATGTCCGTATATTTATAACAACATAATTTAAAACTCGTATTATTTTTTACTGAACATTAGTTATTATTAACTACTAGGTAGTATAAAAACAATTTTAAAGATTCTTCGAATATAATAAGTAGTGTATATTGTTTTGAATTTTTAGATCTAAAATCCAAAAATTACATACATAATATGAGTAAATTTATCATAGGTATATACAGGGTTGGGCATGATACATGATATACACAGATATGTATCTTTGGTACGTATCAAAGACACAATTGTTTCTTGTATCTTGTGTTAATATACATATTCTGAAAGTATCTTGTATGTAGATCAATTTTTTCCAGTATTATGTATCTTTTTACATGATTAAATTCAGTATACCTACATCTAATGATAAAAAAATCTAATTAGTTAGTCAGCAATTACATTTAAAATTTTTTTCTTCCTATTTCATACAATAATTATTTTTATATTTCTTGTTGTTTGTTAATAATGACATTAATTTGAAATTTATCTATTATAGATTTTCATGTTTGAATTTCATTATAACGTTACGTCGCAAAATTTTAAAAATATACAATACCTATAATTTTATAATCATAATATATGAAATACGCATGAGCATTTGTGTACTGAAATATTATAAAACCTTAACTATCATTATTACTTTAATAATAATATACTTTTACAATATTTCAAATATAAATTAATTTATATGAAATAGGTATCTAATGTTTTGAATAAAATATTGTAATCGGAAAACATTTATTTAAATTTATTTTATTCTTCTATAAAATATTTTGATACCTATATAGCGCTTTGTAGTGTATACACAATATATTATAATATGTTTTATTTTATTTATACAATTCTATAATATTAATGTATATTTTGAGAAACTTTCAATATAATAAACATTGTTTTTTATATATAGTTTGTAATAGTCATAATAATTTTTACTATAAAAGAATAATTATATTTTTGATATTTGTATCTTTCATACAAAAACATGTATCTTGTACATAATCATATAATGCAGTGTATGATTGTATTGAAAACTCTAAATATTATACTTAGAGTACAATTAACACTGTATTAAAATCCATTATTCCTATAGTTTTAAAATATATACCTATAGGATTATAATACACCAGTGGTAACCAATCTTTTTAAGCGAGGCGCCTATCCAAAAACGAAAATTTGATCATGGGGTAAAGATCTGAGTGTAGTTAAAAACAAATTTACGAAGTTATGAACTATTATGCAATTTTGAATAATCTTTTTTAGATTCTAAGCAAAATAAGGAATGCATTGATTAACACGAAGGGGGAGGGGGAGAGAGCAAATGGACCATTAACCCCGTTTAATTACTATAGTATAATATACTATAGTAATACTAATAGTATATATACTATAATATAGTCTTACTAGGGCTATTGTTGAGAATATTAATCGTCGAGTTAGTCAATTTTTTTTTAGAAAATTACCAAAAAAAATTTGATGGCTTTTTTCATGCTTATTTCCGTAAGAAAGTATTTCACACGAGAAAGGTAAATATCAAAAACCATGGAAGGATTATACATTAATTATTTATAAAAGGGCCGGTCAAAATGTCTAGTAAAACCTGAAATAACGCTACAGTTGGTTATTAATGTGTTTTATTTTTAATTTTTTTTATGTCGGTATATACTTTTTTTGGGTAAGAGTTAACTGGAGATTAGAATAAAGAACTTTTTAAAACAAATTATATATAATTGGTACTTTAAAAAAGTTAACTGCTATGATTACAACAGGACTGTGTCCTCAGAAACAATAAAAAGGTATTAGATAGCATCTAATAAAAATGAACCTGGAAAACAATTTTTTAATGATTTAATTTATTTATGATTAAATTAAATTAAATTTTTTTATTTTATCAATATTTTTCATACGCGTAAAAGAAATTTACTTTTTATAAAAGAAAATTTTTATTTTGGGAAAATAACCAATATTAGTTATCATGGATGTCAAAATTTAATAATACGTATATTAACGTAGAATTTTGTTCATTATCATTTTTTGAACGCAATGATTTATCTTTGAGTTCAAATTTAAAATAATAATAATATAACACTATGTCACCCGAGAAAAATAAGAAATACATTATAATGTAGAAAACATTATAATATTATAGCTAATATCATTTACACGTATCAATTTCATCGTTATACTATAACAAAATAGTACATTTTATAGACAAATTCAATTGGTTATAAAAAAAAAAAAATATGACAAATGATTTTATGAATACCAATAGAATAATAGAGTAATAGACGTTTAACCTTATATTAAATGTTCAAGTCTTAAAACTAAAAATGAACACATATATGACTTAAATATTTCAACACTAATTGCTAAAAAAAAGCCTGAAATTGAGAAAAATTTTTTGATTTTTTTTTCTTATCAACATAATAATTAAATACAAAAATTTTAAATTTTAAATTTTTAAATAAAAAATAACAAGTCTTTTGACACATCTCCTTCCCTTCTAAATTTTGGTACATTTCATACCAAAATAATATCGTCGTCAATAGCATTATAAGAATATTGTCAAATATCGAAATTAAAATAAAAATTGAAATTGCTATTAAAAAATATGAATACCGATTTTTTAAAATGTTTAAATACAGATGGAATATTGTACTTAGAACTTTGTATACAATTTTTGGGTTTTAAAATATAAAAAATATTCATTTATGATATAGAATTTTATAGAAACAATGTGATAACAAAAGTCAATTAATATTTGTATTATGATTACTTGTAACTATTTATAATTATTATATTATAAATCCGGAAGGAGGTTAGTTTTTACGTACGCGTTGAAGATGACAACATAGTTGTTGAAATACGTATGAGCAAAATAAAAGTGTATAATATTGTGACTTCAGGTTTATAATATAATTATTATTAATAATAGTCGATTTTATTGAAATTATATTTTTAACATTTTCATGTAAATATTTCAGTTATTTTTCTTTACGTAATGAAAAAAATATTTGTAAAAATCGAAAAATAACTTCTTTAAAATACCAACTAGATAAGATAAGACATAATTGACCAGAATTTTTAGGTACAAACACGAAAAAAAAAAAAAAAATTTTAAAAATCACTTCATTATAAAACCAATACATTTTTTGGTTCTCTCAGAATTAATAAAACAATTAAGAAATGTTTAAATCAGGGGTTGAAAGGAACCGGTCGCCACCAAATCGATGAGGTAGGTACATCTTAACGGGTGCGGAATTTCATGAAATTTAAATTCTATTCTCTGTATAGAATGATCTTTTTAATAATCTATTTAATAATTACGTTAAAAAAATTAAAATTAAATAAAAATCGTGCAGAATATAATGGACACGAGTAAGTAATATTACAATATAATGTTTCGAAACATAGTGTTCACAAGCCGCAAGTCCCAACACATAGGTTGCACACATAAACAATAAACATAGACAACTTATAAACATTTTATTTCAATGTGCAACAAAAATTCAGGTGATAAAGAAAACTCAACACGTGGCAATTCTGAAATTTTTCGTGAATTCTGTGTGTATCAAATAATGTATATAGTACATAACAAATTATTATTTATATAAAATTGAAAACCCAATTTCTACAAAATAATTTGTTTCTATTTTAACAAATACGTATTTCGAAAACAACGTTTTCATTTTCAGCGTTGAACAACTACGACCGAGTAAAACATTGTCTTTCAAGTACGCGTATTTGTTAAAATAAAAAGAAATTATTTTGTAGAAATCGGGTTTTTATTTTTATATAAATAATTCTACAAGTAACTCAACACCAAAATATTTTATTATAATTAATATAAAAATTAATAATGTTATTAATACGCGAATTAACTTATATATGTATTATGTATTCGCTATACATACATGATATGAATATTAATTTTAAATTGTATATAATATGTTTTATATTTTTTTAATTATATGTTTTTATATACATACACTTCTACATATATATATATATATATACTATATATATTTCTGGTGAAAATTGTATATGATAATAATTATCAAAATATTGATGCTATTGGCATACAATTTTCATAATTTTTATGCTAATTTTTTGATAGTTTTTTATTTCGTGTTTATGGAAAAAGTTTAAAAATCGTAAAATGATCTTTTTAAGTATCAACAAGATGCAATTTTCCTATCAGAAAATAAGTGCTACATGTAATGATTGAAACATTTCTTCTTAGATGAAGAAGATCTTAGATGTATAAATTAATTAATTAACACATAATATTAATATTATTGATAATGATAATGAACCCGTTTGTAATTTTTAGTTGGCGTTGAAAATGATAACATAGTTATTGAAATTCGTTTTCGCAGAAAAGAGTGTAATTTTTTGTGGGAGGGGGGTAGAATGATTTAGGATAGAACAACATTATAAGTATAGTTTATAATTATATATTATAAATTAATTATTATCATTTAATATATTGTTACATTTATACAGGTGTGTCATTTCAGTTTTTTTTTCCAGGTGTACGAACTCTTAGACGAGCCAACTTTACCATTTCACCGGGCCATTTAAAAAAATATATAATTATATATATATACTTCAAATATTAATGACATTTTACCAGTTTTAGACTATTTATAGCATTCAATTCCTAATAGTCCTAATTTTAGATTTAAAGACCTAAAAATTTAATAAGTACAATGTTGAATGTACCTACACCATTCTAGTTATATTTGGTAAAAAATAAAATTTAAAAATCGGTATGTACAATATTATTCAATACTCATTTCATTTTTTCGACATTTTAGTATGAAAAATGTTCGAATTTTGGGGAATAATGGATCTATAAACTTGAAATTTTCACTAAAAACATATATTAGCACATTATGAAGAAAACAATTTTGAAAATTATTTTCCTAATTTCGGGTTATTTATATTAATTTTCAATTTGACACATTTAATTCATAATTGTCTTAGTTGTAAGTTCCAAGACCTGAAACATTAATACAGAGTTTAAAATACGTAATTTTAGCTACACATAAAAAAAAATTTTAAAATCCATCGGTGCAATAATTTTTATTAACCATTTAATTTTTTTAAAAATGTATATTACTTAAAAAATTTTAATTCTGATATAAAGTATACTAAGATTTAATACAGTGTTGAATGTACGCCAAATAGAAAAAACAAAAAAAAAATAAAAATTAAAAATCGGTAAGTTTAATATTTTTGTATACCCATTAAATTTTTTTGAATTTCGAGAAAATATTAGATCTATAAAATGGTAATTTTCACCAAAAACATACGTACATTAAAAAGGCGAAAATATTTTAGAAAATTTTTCCTCATTTTTTAATTATTTATTACAATTTTTAATTTTGAAACATTAGTTCATGATGTGTATTAATTTTGTATTTCACAGAAGAAATCTATACTTAATATTATCATATTATTATATATTATCAGTATAATCTACAGTAATTATATAGTATATTCATCGAAGTTTCACTAAGAATCAATATATCCGTCATCATTATCCTACCCAACGTGGGAGTATTTTTTCGGATTTTTTAATTTTTTAATTTACTAATAATATATTTTCGAATTGAGTGTTTACTTTTAGATGAGCACTTAATATTTTTGTCCAAAAAGTAAACTGTGCATATCAACATAATAATATAATAACAAAAAATGTACTACTAAAAAGTACTTACTTAATATAATTTTATTACCAATTACCTGAATTCATGAAATATGGATTATTGTAAACATCATATCAACCTTGGAGTTCATAAGCAACAATAAAATCTAAAACCTGTAAAATACCTATTCTAATATAAAACAAGCACTTTAATTTAATAAAACTAATTTTTTAGTTCAGATAATTAATTTATCAATGAACTGAATGATTAGTATATTTATGTCGCTGTCGATAATTAATAAATAACTCTGAGGATTTGTAGTATTTGCATATTTGTATTACACAATCTATAGATAGACAAGTAAAAAATAATACGTGTTATCTATGGATAAAGTGCCTATGTACGTATTTTTATGTAAGCTCATATAGCTATGGAGGGATTGGAAGACAGTTTTCCCAATCCATTTTTTTAAATTATATTGTTCCTTAGAATTCATTTTCCAAATACTATTTTTCCCAATAATACATTTTTTCCAATTTAGTTTTTCTCTTTTATTTATCAAAAAAACCATTAAATATAATTTCTAAACAGCTTTTACTCATTGTTAGGTTAAAAATACACGGAAAAGTAATATTTAACTATTTATTTCTAATATAAAATTGTCATCTCATCTGGAGACTAGTAACTGTAGTTGATTTAACTATAAACATGGTTATTTTAAATTTTATTTCGTGCACAGTAATTAAATTGGTATTTTTTCTTCACAAAAAATATTTAAGTTAGGAATATTAGATTAGGAAAACTTTCATTCAATCTCATGCCAGATTATCAAGCATAAATAAATAACAACATATCAGTATTATGGCTTCTACTTAATAGAATTCACAAAATATCTGATAAATCAAAAAATTAATTTTAAGTTTTAAGTGCATATATTAATGAATATTTTTTAATTTTATAGAGCTACAAGAACTCTGAACTACAATAATTTTTAATTTTATGTGTATATTTATTTAATTAGATACTTCTGGAATAATGGAAACCAATGAACATTTAATGGTCAATGTGCCATTAATGAAAATTACCGGACTCTACCAAATATTAAATCCGCACAGTTCAAAAATCTTCGGTTTTAATATATTTAAATGTATGGTCGTCATTCAAATAGTAATTTTTCTTATGGCAGACTTATGGTTTCTGTTAAACGTATATTATTGCAAGCAAGACATTTACGCAGTTACTCATTTTCTCTACTTGTTTCAATGTGGTATTTCGTCGATTTTTAAACAGTATTATCTAATCAGGTATTCAGACACAATATGGAATTGCGTACAGTTGACATCCATTAACCACTTGACATATAAGTACCACAGCAGACAAATACTGGAAACTGGCAAAACAAAAACGAGAATGTACTCGACACTATTTGCTAGCCTATGGTTATCCGTTGTAATAACTTGGATGTTAGTACCGTTCTCTCTCATGAACTATAAAATGGAAGTAAAAATCGAAAACAAAGTTTATTATTACCGATACAACGTATTGAATTTAATTTTTCCGGCGATTGATGAATTCTACAATAAACATTTTATAATGTATTTTAATATAGAATCGATAATATCTATTATTTGGGGTCACGGTACACTGATATTCGACGTGTTTCTAATTTCCATGTCTATTATATTCTCGTATCAATTAAAGACTATTGCTAATTCGTATAGTACCCTTGGTATCTCGAGTGATCGTTCATCAAGTAAGTAAAAATTATATATATATATATATATTTATAAATCAATTTTCTACAATATTACGTATGTGGCAGAAAATCAATATTATATATAATATATCATATTGCTATATTTGGCGGTCCAAAAATTTGTTGTTGGTTATGAGCGATAAAAATTATTTCTTTGAAAATAATAAAATAATATCGGCTATGTTGTGTTCATTATTGAAATATCAGTAAAATAATCCAATTTTTACAAACTTTAAAAATTGTTTGAAAATAATGGACTCAACGTTAATAAAAAATTTTGACATCAAACATTTTTTAAAAATCAAATCTGCAAAATGGCTATCTTGATTTTTTAAAAATTCTAACTCAAATTTTACATTTTTTATTTCAAACGCCTACATTAAAATTTGATTTAAAAATATTTAAGTTATAACGCCAGGCTATAATAATAATTTGAAAAAAAGTTATTACATCTGTTAAATAGTACTGTTACACCCTGTATATATATATATATATATATATAAATTAATTTCCTAGAATGTACATAATAAGACGTAAATTGATAGAAATATTAATATATTTAATACATTTAACTCTTATGAAAATGATCAGTTAATAAATATGGAGAGGAAACAGTTGAACAAGAAAAAACCAAATTGCTATTTGATTTCAAGGATTTGATTCAAGATCAGCAAAAAGTAATAGAGTGAGTGGAATTAAGTATTTCCAGTGTTTTTAAATAATATATTCTTAATGTTTTCTTATTAAATAACTGAAAATTCAATTATGTGTACCTGTATACTAAGTACATAAATCATTTTACATTTGATAATATATTTTATTGAAATAAATAATTGGAAATAATAAAAATACGCTTACGGATTTCAATGATTTATTTTTACATATTATACTTAACTATACTATGATCGGTCAAACTCCAGTTGCTACCTCTATTGGTTTTAAAGCGTTTAAACTTATGACAAATGGATAGTTCTCTGTATTGTTTTTCATTAATTCCTATAAGAGATCAGTATTTTATAGATATTTTTATATATATTTTATAGATATCAGTAATTTCCCATCGAATTCTTGTAAGATGAGAACAACATGTTCTTTGTTTCTATTTATGTTTTTTATTTATGTTGTTACTATATTGGTAATATCTATAAATGGTTTAAATAATAAAATAAGATTTTTAGTTCTTTAAATAATACCTATAAACATATCTAGAATTTCATGTAAATACACACGTTTAATTAAAATATAATATTGATTTTTATAATAATATTTTTTCATTTCAGAAACATGAGAAATATCTATAAAATATTTAAACCAGTTACACTTCTTCAATTATTTGGTGACTCATTGAACACTATATTATTACTCAGCGCAATAATAATGGTATGATAAAAATAACATTTACAACAAATATAAAATTCTTTGGAATAAAATGGTAACAAAAGCGTATTCATTTAGTATATTTTTATTTTCAGAATAGTATTAATGGTTTAGAACTTGGGTCTCCGATAAATTTACGGTTCATGGCGTCGATAATAACTCAGTTAATGCATTTATTTATTTTTTGCTATTTATTCACCGATGTTGATGAACAAGTATGTTTAATATATATATATAACAGTTTATTAGTTTTTTGAAAGTTATAGAAAAAAATA
>JAIPRL010008406.1:0-20381 GCA_025469235.1 Pemphigus obesinymphae | reverse complement strand
ATGATTTATCATTGCTTTCAAATTCAATACATCCACCAAAAGTACCCTGCCCAGTAGCGAAGTGCATCCACCAATACTGACACCCGACGAGCGAAGTGCTTCCACAACCTTCTGACCGGCTTTTTTTTTTATCGCATAATAATGCACATGCATTTTGAGTAAATTTGTATTGAAATTTTTTTTTGAATTCTATACATTTTTTCCGAACTTGTTTATATATATAACCCTTTAAAATTAAGACTGAGGCCATTCTTTTAAAACACGTGCATTTATTTAAAAATTGAATTAAGTGATGTGTGATTACATTAGTGCGTAATCGTGTCAAACGATATAAAGTACGCAATAGTATTGCACAATGTTCCAAAATACAGATGAGTAATATTATATAGTTTTGATACGTCTTTATTCGAAATCTTTCAGGCGCACATGGGTTATGATTTCGGATGCATATGTTCATTGTCCAGTATATATTATATATTTCAGATATTTTATTGTAATAATATTGTAAGCAAATATTAAAACGGTTACAATATATGTGTAATATTTTCAAAACATTCTGACAATATGTCCAAGACAGAGAAATACAGCTTTGAGGCCTATATGTGGTTGAATTAATACTGTAGCAACGAATCTGTTATCAATTACCTATATGCAAATACGCAGATTTATTTAACTGAGAGATGAATTCAAAGACGTAATATTATAATAACCAAACTTTGATCAATATCAAGAAGTTATTGAAATATATGTAAAACTCAATATTTGCTTCTCCAAATTGTCCAAATCACTAATTTATTTTGTACTTATAAAATATGATTAATCCAGATTATTACTTTTAAGACTTAAAATCCTTTAAATCTTTGAAATCTATAAAGTTGATATAAATAGTCCAAAATTAATAAAAGGGTAATATTTTATTACCGTCAATATGTAATTGATCAAATATATAATTTAGTACACTATACTAAATTACATATTTGATGTAAATTTCATAGTTTTAGAATTATTATTTTCGGATTTAAGAATAAATAACAAAAATTGTGTTGGATTAAATTGTATTTTTACCATATATTGTATAGAAATCAATACTGTTTGTCATTGTTTTTTACAGAAAAATAATTTTTAAGAGAAATATAAATTAAAATCCTGGGTGAAGCTGGGATGACATATGATTATATTTAAAATACATATACATTTTAAAACAAATATCGGGACTAAACAATAAATTCACTGCAGGAGTGTTTATATATTTCATTAAAATGCACATATAGAACTCTTTAAAAACCATCAGGGGCATGATGTATTTTAATATTGATACCTATGCCTGAGAAATATCCATAAAACTTTTGAGGCATTTTATACTCGATATTATTATAGGTATACATAAAACCACTTTACATTGAAAAACTTGGAGCTGTGCATTTTTATTTTTTTTCAGGATTTAAATTTAAATTTTGAATTAAAATATAGCATTTGTATAATAATTGTAAGTAATAGGTAATTAATCCCTTCGTATCTAATTATTTTACTCATCGCCGCTATATTCAGTTATACAAGAACTGCACGTTATAATAAAATTAACGAATGTTTAAATTACCTAGATAGGTACTTTTATTAAGGTGCTATCATATAATTATATAGTATTAAGTTTAATAAACTGTTAGTATTAAAAATTTATTTAAAATTTTGCAGATATTGAAAAAAATAAGTAATTACAAGGATTAGACCTTAATAACACAAGTTTAGGATTAACAAAAAGGAATACTATCGAAAAAAAAACTGAACCGTAGGTAGGTATACTTAATATATATTTCAATCGTTTTACTCAAATCTCATATCTTTTAAAACTACTAAATAATAGTTTAAGAGTGGATTTCACAAGTTGATTGTTATATAAAAACAAATAAAATAACCTAAAACTATATTTATTTGAGTACCTATTAATATTCAGTTATACCCTTGCTTTATCCATGAAATCGAAACATATTTTATTCATCCGCTTCAGACAATTTTCAACGATGTCGATTTTACAATATGAGTTCGTCTTTCTTACTTCACAGAAATAATGATTCACAATTTGTTTCAATATTTATTGCTATAGATTTCGAAATTCGCCGTGACATAACTACAATGACATGTTTGTTAGAGAAAATAAAAATATTTATACATTCATCGAAGAGAGTTGATGCATTAACCCAGTGCGGTATTCAAACTTTTTCAACTCATGTGGCTTCTTTGTCTCTTCACAACTTTTTAGATAGCTCTCAAATTGAACCCCCCCCCCCAAAAAAAAAATATAATTGTGTCGTCAATAATAAAAAATACTCACTTCACTTAACTGAGACGATGTACTTTGGGTGACTTTAATCACGACAATTGGTTGGCACGTTTATATAACCCATTTAGGTAGGTACTAAAATTGAAAAAACTCGTGACATGTTTGGGCAGAAAAAATACAAGTGTAAAAAGTCAAGTTATGTTAGGTCACTAAAATATTTATTTTTATATTTAAATTTGTCAAATACGTGTAATTTGAATCATACGCGCATAAATGTAATACTTATGACATACTATTAATTTTAATAAATTATATATTTAAGTATATTTTTAAGAACGTTTGATCATTTAAAAATACAATTTAATATATAAAACTATATGTATAAGTTCATACATCAAACCAGTGCCTAAATAGGTTGTTAAAAAAAAACACAAATATTGGCGATCAAATGGCTTACAATTTTATTTCTAGGAAATATATCGTCTGCTACCCAAACAATGCCTCTTAATTGGTCATCCAATTGTGGTATACGACACCAATAACACTATTATTATAATACTATAATCACCATCATCTAATTATTATAGTATTTAGATAATAAGCGAAGAGAAAAAGCTAGTGATTTTATAATGATATTCATTTTATTTTATTTTTAAGCTTCCAATTTTCCACCAGACGATTTATTCCTATCATTAGATTCTTCATTATTTTCCTGTAGTAAATTACATCTAATTAATAGGTACTCTAAAGAGGTAATTTTTCAATTTTCTTAATAGTTTTTCCTTATTCATAAGGAAAAACAACTAAAAAAACAACAAAATAATACAATTTCATCAAAATCAAAATTTTTTTTATTTCTTCGTTATTTTGAAAATAATGATATTGAAATCTTGCAATTTACACCAAATATGTAATTTAGTACTATATTCATCTTGATTGAATTAAAATTAAAATTTTAGCAATTGTGTGCTATTTATAGATATTTTAGATTTCCGGGATTCATTTTCCGAGTTTCTCGAAAACTTTTTAATGCTTAAGGAAAAATGAATATAATTGACGTAAAAATGGTAAAAATAAGATTTTTTCAATTTCGAGTTCTATTATTTTTTCGAAATTTGATAATAATGATTCTTAAATCTAGAAATTTAAACAAAAAATATAATTTTGTATTTTTTTTTTCAAGTCCTCGTGCATTTTGCACATATACAATTGTAATTTTGCACCTACAAAATTAATGCTTATTCTAGCTATATTTTGTTTAAAATAATAAGACGGGAATATAATTTTATACCGTAGTAGCTAAATTCTTAGTTTGGAAAATAGGTACGCAAATTGATTTATTGCTAAATGAATGTACAAACTATACATTGAACATGCTGATTTTAAATGTATGTAGGTTAATATGTTACGTTGTTTTAAATTTTTTTTTTAAAGTGTTATAATTGGTAATCGGAAGAAAACTACTAAGAAAATAACTTTAAATACAATATCATAGGTAATATCTTGACACTAAATTTTACTGAATGTATAATTATTACAATAATAGTTTTATAAGTATATTACAGCTTGATATTGTAAATAAATATTATTTATATTATAAATAATAATTAGTGAGGTCATACTACATCAGATGTAATGCAAATTTTATTATTACATTGCTAACATATACTGAATATTTAAATAATATATAACTGGCAGTAATATCCCGACCAAAGCTCTGCTCAGAATCTTTTTTATCGGATACAATCAATGATTTATCATTGATTTAAGATGCAAAACATCCACCGAGATTATCCTATCTGATACACAAAGTTCTTTCATCCATATACTAACTCACGACGAGAGAAGTATCTCCATCTATGACATGGCCCATTTTTTCTTTCATCTTTGCGTTGTAGCTCCTTGGCCAAATTTTGGAGTAATAACACACAGTTTGAATCATTGACGTAGCCAGATGGTGAGTCAGAGGAATTATGGGTCGTATATTTTAAATTTGTATTCTAATCGTATTATTGTTTGATTAATTTTCAGGTTAAAAGATTTCGATATAAATTATAAAATTCTCTCTAGTTGATACTTTTCAGAGGTTATTTTTCATTATATTTTAATCGTTTTCTTTTAAATGTAAAGCCAAATCATAGAAAAATAATACATTTTTTTATAATTCTGAAAACAATTTAGCCGCAAACTTTAAATCTACCTACAATAAATATTAATTATAGTAAAATATTAACGTAATGTTAATTTCAGAAATTTTTTACCACTTTCCAAACATTTATAAAAAAATCGATAATTTAATATTTTATGTATGCACATACACTTTTTTTGGTAAAAAAAGTCGAGTAGAAATTTTTGGGTCTTCTTTTTCTCCTTCGCCTTCCCTCCCAACTATTTGGGGTCGGCCACCCTGGTCCTACACTTCCACTTATGCTAACTATTAACACTTATTCCACCTAACTCTATCTCTCGCATCTTCTTTACTTACCCCCACCTTCCTCATATAACTCTCCATCACATCCCCCCATTTATTTTTCCGTCTTTCTCTCCCCCTCTCACCAACAACATGCATTTCCCTTACTAAACTTACTGCATCAGTCTCTTCCCTCCTTAATACATGCCCGAGCTATCTTAATCTATTTTATCATTTTGTCTACTATCGAAGTTACCCCTATACTACCTCTGATATACTCATTCCTTATTTTATTCTCTCTGGTAACTCCACTCATCCACCTTAACATTTTCATCTCAGCGACACTCATTGTCTGTTCTATTTTTCTATCTACTGCCCAACATTCTGTTTCATACATCATTGCTTGTCTCACCACTACCTTATAAACTTTACCTTTTAACCTAATAGGGATTCTTTTATCACACAGAATACCTGACTCTTCTCTCCACTTGGTCCATCCACATTTAATCCTGTGTTTCATATTCTCTTCAAAACCCCCATCTTTCTGTACAACGGACCCTAAATACTTGAACCTCTCCACTTCTCCCACCACATCCCCACTTAACTTTATTTCTAGCCTTTCCTTATTCCCTCTGTGTTCTCTTTCACCAAAATCATACTCTATATATTCTGTTTTATTCCAACTAATCCTTAGATCTTTACTTTCCAGAGCTTCCCTCCACTCTTCAAGTCTACCATTCACTTCCTCAGGACGTTCTCCTATTAGTACTATATTATCGGCTAGTAGGAATTTTTGGGTACAGATTATAAATTATATATTAAAATTTCGTACCATTATTTATTCACATTTAAATAATACAATATACATATATATTTTTACATTAATTGTAATTATTATTTAAATAAATATAGTTTTATAAATAATATCAATTTTTTTTAAATGTATGAGATGTGATACTTAATGGTATGTTAAATTATGTGTCTATGTCAATAAAACTGACCTAAAAAATAAATAGCAAAACAAAACTTTTAACTGAACTACAAAGCAATAAGTCTCTGCCGGGAATATCGATAGAACAAGACCACAAAACACATTAACGTGTCAATAAAATAGTACATTTTTAAATTGGGTTTATAATTGTCGTGTAAACGTCGATACGATTAATTGTAATAATAAACCCCATGGTTCAATTAAATTCTTATGAAATTGTGACTTATACAATATATGGCTTTATGATATTAGAGTATATACTTTTCAATATTTTTTCAAGTTTTAAACTGACTAAATTCTTTTTATTCAACGTACTAAGTGTGTATAAATCAAGTATTGGAAATTTAAGTTTTTTTTTCAATTCCGACTAGAACAGGTTTACAAATATACATAGCTTCAATATATATCATTAACAGGGCTTATTAAGGTTTCGCCGATTTATTTAAATAATTACAATTTTAAGTTTCGGTTTTAGTGTAATAACCAGTTCAAAATTCGGTTGTTTTTAATTTTATTCCAACTCTTATTATAATTCTTTGATAGGTGTTAAAATTTAACAACACATAAAAAATTGCATTTTAAAATTATAACTTTTTTACAAAACGGTATAAATTTTTCAATAAATATTTGGAACTTGAAATAATAAAAATTAATTGAGTTAATTATAGTTGATTACATTTTCCATTTATTTTTCAATTTATTGATATTTTATTTATTCATTCTTATGTAATAAATGTACATTAGGTTTAATTAATTTATTTATTTAGACGTGTATAAAATTTTTCATCACACCATAGGATCCGTGATCAAATTTTAGGACTTTTATTTTATAGCTGTAAGTACTCCATAATTTAGTTTATGTTTTAAACAACTATATTTGGGGAAAATACTACAAAGTAAAATAATTATATTGAGATTTTTGCCGTTTTTGTAAATTCTATTAGATTACATTATTGATTAGAAAACTTTGAGCGATTAGGGTATATTCGTTAAATCAGTATAGGTACTTGCATTTCTTAATTTTAAGTATAGGTAATGATATATTAGTTTTCAGTAAAAATCCTAAAATATTTTTATATTTTTAATCTTATGTCCAAAGTTAATATTTATCTTATTAAATATTAATTTATCTGTTATCTTAATTTAATAAAAGTAGTAAGTTATCGATTAAACAATATTATCTATTTTATAGATAAAAAAAATATATTTGTATTTATATATTTATTTCAGTTTTGCATTATTTTCTTTCGCACTGATTTAAATCATGACCATAGTCAACGATTAATTTAATAATTATTAATGAAAATATTTTATTTATTATATTATTTATTAACAGGCAAGATATTTTAAAAACATGTAGTAATCATTTCATAATATTTAATTTTAACACAAACATATACTACACAGATTAAATTTACATTGCATATTATATTATATTATATTATATATTGTATAGTATAATATATTATTATATAGTGTCTAACAGTCTCCACAACGACTAGCGTCCATCTGGAGATTGTCTTGTTCCTACTGGTATTACTCTTCCTTTTTAGGGTCGACTAAAACTTATATTTTTATAAGGCTGAGGAGTCAGTCTTGGTATTAATAAAACTATTAAGCTATTTTTGGATACAGGATTATATTGAATAATTACAATTATTATATTATTATTTTATATTTATCAGTTATATTAAATAACTTTAATAGTTCACTTTATTAGTTAATCTTAAACTAAATTACATACTAGCTTACGTAATAACTACTTCCTCCACCGTTTCGCACGCACATTCGTTTTAATTCACACTTCTTCACCCTCTGTGTATTTTTGGTCGGAGTTCAGTCATAGCGTAGCCCCTCTCTGCCGTAGATCTTATAATCCTTAGTCAGCGTCTAGTATTTGTGCCAGTAAGCCACTACACTGAAATTTCCTTGCTCCACCATAAACACACATGTGTCCTAACAAATCGTTACAATTGTTAAAAATTAAGTGTCTAAAAAAGTGTCTTGAACGATTTCATTAATTTACGAATTGGTCCATTGGACATAAACTTGGTAGTTTATGAAGGAATTAAAAACAGTACGGGTAAGACTTAGAAAAACTTTAAATTTAAGTAATGATAAAATCATATCTAGTAAGCAGAATAATTTGTATTAGATAATATACCATTAATACATTTTAGGTTGGCTTTACGCCAACGGTGAGATAATGAAGATAGATTAGTATGCAAATCTGATAAGTATGATAAGTATGGTCATATTCAGCTTAAAGTATCTTTAAAATGAACACAGGAAACCTAAGAAATTTCCGATGGATCCATTCCTATTGATTTGCATCAACCGAAGTATGGATCCCAGACAACAGATCCATATTCTATGATTGGTGGCACCAACGAACAATAAAGTGTATTAACTGACACTTAAATTTGAAGTTTTATTTAAAGAGTCTAATTACATAACGTAATACTTTTAGTGCTTTACAAAATATTGTTTCGATATGCAAACTTAATAGAGTTATAAACATTATAAACATTAAACATAAACATATTAAACACATTACTGATAGCTAGATATATTGTAAGACCACTAAACTGGATAAACATGTCTTGTGTACGTCATGCCTCTCCAGTTAACAATATTTAGCGAGGGGCCCATAAATTAACCCATTCAACAAATTTATCCAAATCATTCTGTAATTTGCTATAATAACCAAGCTTATTAAATTGCATAGACATTTTTAAATTGTCAGCAAAATATAGAAACATACAGTTCTTTAAAATTCAACTATATATTTTTTACAAATAAAGATAAAAAAATTAATTGGAGACAAAAATCCCAAGTGACCTACCATCAAACATTCTCATATACCTGTATTTATATCTATCAACAAGGTAAAATATAAACTAAGAGAGAAAAAGTTTGCCCCACTTACCTCAAATATCTTAACAATTATTTTATGGTTAACGGAATCAAATGATTTTACGAAGTCCTAGTATATATCAACTACTTGCAGGCTCTGCTTAAATTTCTGGAAAACATAATAGCTAAAGGCCAAGTTAAAAGTGATAGAGCACCGCATTCCAAACCAATATTACTCCTACCAAAGTAAATTGTTAATTTTAGAACGAAGTTCATTAAAACAATTTAGAGATGTGAAGTTTATTAGAGATAGGTCTATAATTTGAGATCTCATATGAACAAACATACTTGGAGTAAGAGTAATTTAACTCAGTTTTAATATTGATGGAAAGATACTTTTATTTAAAGAACGTATTATAAGTAACTTGAGTAAATAAAATATAAAATATATTGTTTAAAATAAGAATTCTTTTGGTATAATATCAAGTCTAACTAACCGAAACTCGTGGAAGCATGAAAACCTATTAAAAACATCATAAATACTATAGGAAATGTCATTAGGTAAATGAAAAAACAACCAATCTAAATATTTTCTGTTTACATCAAAAGAGTTACAAGAATAAACAGAAAAAAAGTAATCAGCGAACATATTAGTCACATTAGTATTCTCGTGTGTTGGAAGAGGTCTTACCATTGAATGATAATATTTTAAGAATTGCAATATAAGAAGGATTATTTTTAACAAATTTTCATAAACAACGAGGTAATTTAGTGAATTATAGTTCAGCTTGACCTATATAATTGTAACAACATTCTTTCGATTAAAATTTCAATAAGCTCTTTATAATAAAAAAAAGTAAAGTGAATATTGTTTTAAATTTTCTTTGAGCCTCCTTTTTTTGGGGTACTCATTATGAAAAAATGAATTCACGTATACTGTGGTAGTCTGATTAAAAATAAAGAACATGTGACTACAACTAAAATTAGAAGTAGATATGTATAGAACCATAGCAAGGGCTTGGTGAAACTGGCCCAATCCAAGAGCGCAATAGAAAAGGGGACGCAAAAATCGAAATATATATCCCTACATTTCTAAGATTGGGGGGACGAAAATTCGACGGTAAAATCTTGTAAAAGTAAATTGATGACTTTCTTTTTTTGATTATTAACTAGATTTTTAAAAAATGGAGTCGTAACTTCAAAAAATTTATGAATTTTTTTTCTTTATTACCAATTTAGGGGCGAAAATTCGGTTCTTGGTCAAGGCGCTATCGAATCTTGCTATGGCTCTTACTGAGATATGTATACTGATACTCAAAGAAATATGATATTTGTCAGAAGAAACTACTGGTTTTAAAGATTATGCCACTTGGGTTTTAGAGTTATTACAAAATATAAGATCTAATATGAAACTAATATAGATTAACTGCAAGTATTTCTGATTATCACTGAGTATTGGATGCAGAAAATAAATATTAGGTTAAATCATCAACTTTATTATTCTAGAATATTTCGGGAATATTCTAATTACCACATAAGATAAACGAAAATCTAGGATATTTATTAATAACGTAATGAAGTGACTGAGTAAAGGTTTCATTAAATACAAGAGGAAACTATACAGGAATGTAGACTTCATCAATTATAATATCTTCAGTCATTGTTTTAAAATTAACAAAAAAAAAAAATAAAAAATTGTAATGATAAGCATGGGGGACAGTGATTATACCTATAAATATTATAATTAAATTAACGTAATTATTAATACAATCAGTTAAACATTTTTCAGACCATTTTATACGCAGTGGCATTATATTACGCCATAATATAATTAATTCTGCTCAATCGATAAAACGAAGTTTCAACATTATCATTTTATATTCTCTTTGTGTAAATAGTTACTAATCGATTTTATTATTTCCGATTTTCAGTGATCTCTATTAGTAATCGAGATAATAAACATAATATAAATAACATAAAATAATTAAAAAATCTCGTATGTGAAGAGGTTAAGATAAAAACATATTATTAACACCAGAAACATTAAATATAAAATTAGAGAGATTTGTCCTTAATCCACTATAATTTAGCTAGAAACCAATAAGTAACCGGTTGACCACCTAACGAAAGGTTCAGAATCAATTAGTGGCGGCTTCCACCTAGGATAGTAGATTTTTGGCTACGCAGAAATGACCATGGGAAAACATAATATACATAAATATTATTATTATATATAATAATAAGATCCCAGTCTCAATTTTTGTTCCTTTGTTACAATTTTTCGTAATATGGCCATAATAGTAACTACCGTTGCTTTACTAAGACGTATAATATTTTTGTTACTGTAGAAATAATATTCCCGATAAATTCAAAAATATGATCAATTTTAGCCTTGTCATCCGTGATATGTGATAAGTGTAGATTCGTTGATACCATAAATAAAAAAATTGTAGGCGTATCTCTGATATTCAAAATGTTCTTGATAAACATGGGTTATGAGGAAAGACGTTTCCACAGAAAACACATTTGAATAAGCGTTATTAATCTTTAAATTAAGGTGGTCTAATTTAAAATTAAATTTTGTATTTCCCAAATTAATTTCAGATACTACAGAAGATAAATTACTTAAATTATTCTTGAATTCAGGTAATGACTTAAATAATAACTTATTTAAAAATAAAACTCTTTGCCCAACCATAAAATGACTGCCACTAAATCATTATAAGATGATGAAATTTGATGATTAACTATTTCTTTAGAGTTTAAATGAAGAAAAAGATGCAGTCTTACTATCAGTACGGGTTCGTAATGTTGACTCCTGATTTTGTTTACTAATGTTACTCTTTAAAAAAAAATGTGAATGCCACTTAAACTGTATTAGTGAAGATCCGGAAGACGCATACAACTTGACACAAGACCAAACTCGTGATGTCATGAAAGGAAATTAGACGAACTAAACTACAATAGACCACGATAACCTAATAATAATAGCAGATAAAATAGTGATAAGATCTATAACCGTAGTCTATCAAAAAGTAGATAATGTGTAAAACTTAAGCAACAAGAGTATAATACAACCTACAAGTACTTCAGGATTTACCTGAGATTTTTCAAGTGAAAACTTGCATAAGTAAACAGATAATTGTAGAGATATATAATAAAAATGGAACTCGTAAACAATAAATAGTTAAATTAATTTAGTGTCTGAACAAACTTAGTCACCCTAAATATTCTTATCAATCATGTTATGTGTACTATGCTTCCTTGAAGATGTTTTTATAGTATGATTTTAAAATATTATAAATTCATATTTGGTTATATCTAAACAATAGTCTTAAATCTTGTAGAAGAATACCGATTTTTCGGACGTGCCAACAATTGATTGTCAATCAATCCAGAAGTTAAAAAATTTCACTTACAAAAAACCATGTTAAAATTTAACACTTATATAGGGCGATTCTTTTATTGTAATCCCCTAATTTTATCTGTAATTATATGCCTATATTTTTAAAATTTTTGTTTTTCATAAATTTTAAATACTTATGTTATTAAATTTTCATATACCTAATGTTTGAGTTTTTACTATTTTTATTCTTATTATTATATAGGTTTTGTATTTATCTTAAACGGAATCTATATTTGTAACTTCATATTATGACACAGAATATTTATTTGAAAATATTGATATATCATAATCAAATGTGGAACTAACAATTTATTATTTATAAATAAAGTTAAGCAACTTATAAAAACTATAAAAAGTATTCCACGTATCATTCCAAATATATCCTACAACTCTTATATAAACTTTAAACGATTATAAATAATGAACTGTTGGCTAAATATTTAATTTTGATACAGAAAAACATTTAAAAAAAATATTCTGTACCAGAATATCAAGTAAAAATAATTAATTTAAGAAAAGTCCTCAATCTAAAAAAAAAAAAAAATCAAGGGAAGCACTTCGTTTATCTGGTAAGGAAATCGGTTCATCGAATTCGACCCTTATGGGCAGGTTAATGTATTACTGTTACGTATTTTAGATTTTTAAAGTAATATTAAATTATTGCACTTGATAAATACGATTGTGGTGAGTGTTGTATCTACTTGCCCTTTCCCTTAAAATAATGATTAGTAGATACACAGTATAAATATGTATCCAGATAATTAAATACAAATCTCCTTTTGGTCAAAAAATTTCTCATAGAAAAATAAAAATTAATAAATAAATAAACATCATTGTAAAATTAATAGCTCCCACATTCCGCTCAAAATTAAAAAAAGGTAAAGTTGATGTATGGAAAATTCTAATTAACTTAAGAGAATGTCAGAGCAAATAATTTTCAATAAAAAACTGGTGTTAGAATTTCTCATTTTTAACAACTTACAAACATCTTATAAATATGAAACAAAAAACAAATTATGAATAACAACATAATCTAGCACTTTATGGAACATTTTCACAATATTTTATTTCTTTTAGAGTTATAGTTAAAAAAAACCAAAACTCTTGAGTATTTAACAATTCATAAAACATGTTTGAATACAGATATCAAATATCGGCCCCGTAGAACACTACAAAAAATTTTGGTTTTTGTTTCATGTTTCTAAGATATTTGTATGTTGTTATAGATGATAAATGCAAAAGTAATATTTTCAATAAAATTTTACTAATTTATAAAAAAGCAACTATAATTAAAAATTATATAGGAATGGGACCAATTATTAGTTATTTTTTGTTTTAAAAATGCATATACACATTTTTCAATTATTAGATTTTCATTTTTCTTAAATAACTATATAAATTATAAATTTACATTTAAATTATTTATATATAAATTTTTCTAATAATTTATTTAAATATAATATACACGTAAAACGGAATATTTAAAATCAGACTTACAATCTACTTTATTTATAATGATTATTTTAAAATATATTTCACCACGAGGTACGTACCAATACAAGCTAATTTTAATTCCGTATCGTTATAATATAATATTACGTTAATTATTATCATTAACAATACATAATTAATAATAGTACAAGTATATAGATGACGACTATATCTATAAAATATATGTTTGTTTTTTATGTTTTATTAATACATTAATTTTATCATTTAAGTACTAAAAATAAAAATGTTTTTATTATAGGTGCAGGTCAATTCCACCGGGAATTTGTCCTTTATCGCAATTATTTAAAATACGAGTATTTTAGTACGTTACATAATATTGTAAAATGTTTTAATAACTAAACCGTGACATATTATTATAACAAATTATATTTTCAATTAAAAAAACAAATATTAAGCCTGATAATCCTGGTTTTTGAGTAATGCAATTCAAATTCACGCGAGTACATATATAAAAAAAAGTAACAAATAATAATTTCAATAAGCATAAGCCAAAGTTCAACATGAAAATTATTTTAGTAATCTATTTTTAATACGATGTTATATTCGGATCCAACCAATACTGAGCAATACGATTTATTTATATATCTTGTTCAATTTTTATATTTTTATTCGTAAATCTCATATTTTAATATAATATGTATACATAATACGTATATAAGGTTAAAATAATAATTTATTTAGCATTACGAACTGTAGAGCTTAGGGTTAAATTCAATATCGATACATACCTAGTAATTTGTAAGGATTTGCAAATCCGTTCAACTTGCAAGTCACCCGTACTGCCAAATGGCCTCAATAGTTCCTTAAAAAAACCTTTCAAAGTTATAAAATAAGTCCACCCACAAAACATATTGATTATTATTATTTTATAAACATTAAACTTATTTAATATTAAAAGGTATAACATCACAATTTAATATATATCGAGGTGATTCGGGTCACAAGGTAAACCGGGTCAGTAGTTTATAATATTATTTTTTGTGATAATATGGGTGCATGAGAAAATAACGAACGTCTAAACAGCGAAAATTAAAAAGCAGAGCTTCAAAATATTTTCAAAAAACTTTTAAAACAATCAGATAGAAAAATGACATCATAATCGAAAACCAAAAAATTATAAATGAAAAAAATTTTCGAATACTTTACATAATAATACCAGTACTTATATATTATAGTATTAATAATTTATTAATACCATATTATAAAACTAATTTTTCATTTAAAAAAAAGTTATAAAAATCCATAAAAATTGAATTGTGATATCGTAAAATATTACTGACACATGATATATGATACATGATGATATGGTATCTAGTTGGATTATGATAAAAGGAAGAAATAAATGAAATAAATCTCATTGTTTTGAGATCTCGCCACCGGGCGTTTGGGGAGATTTACCAGAGTGATAACAGTCCTGGAAATATATAATTAATAAGTAGGATTTGTTACAGTTTAAAATATAAAATACAGTTTATTATTAGTTAGTTTATTAGATTAGATAGTTTAGAGATTAGTTAATTAAATTTAATTATTTATGTTGACTCACTAGAGCTAAAATTAACTATAAATTGTAAAAAAATAATTCTTTTAAAATTTTATATTTTATTGGAATAAATAACTGATTATTAAAATAAACTTAATTATTTTTTACAGTATACAAAATAAACAAAATATAAATATAATATTCATTTTTTATAATAATTATTGCTTTGATAGTTTTAACATTAAAACGATTTTTTTATCCGACCAAACCACGTTGATAATAGAAAATATTCTCTCCGTAGCTACATTTGTGCTAGGCACAACTAATGAACTAATGCTGATATGATATTTGTGTCGATATTTTGATATTTCATATATTTGAATACATCACATAACTTTATTTGTACTTTAGTTGTGTTTTTTTTGCCATTCACTAATTCATGTTTTAACTACTTGTTAATGAAATTGATGATATTCAACGAATAAATTATCTTCTTTTAGTTTATACCCACAATATTTTTATTGTTTTTATTAAAAAAATCATACTTTTTTGGACATCATCCTAAGTAGAAAAATGTATTTATTGGACCCAACGAAATATTGGAAACTCGTCAAAATTTTAACTCCATTTTTCGACTCAAGATATGAAAGTATCATAAAAAAGATCAGTTTTGCCTTTAAATAACTTTTCATTACATATGAATATTTATTTTTTTTTTGTAAATCATTTAAAAGAAATACAATTTTAGATGTAAGACAATTTTTATTTTGTTATTTTATTTTTCCAACCATACCTCTAATTAGTCTGCCATTTCACATACTGATATTTTATCACCTTCTATTCTTGTCACAGTATCACAGACAACTTTTATTTGATTTTGAAAAAATAAAACCATATATGGTTTAGAGGTCATTGAAAAAAAGATTTTAAAATTTTGGGATATTTTTCATGTTTCTCAAAGTATGATTTTAATTTTGGGTAAACATCAATTATTCCTGTAATTCCAACAATAAAGATAACCAAAATGTTTTGGCACTTCCAAGAATATTTTTGTATTCCACATTAGTGTACTCGCAAAATTAATTTAGTTGTTCAACTCGAGCAGTATAAATATAAAAAATATTCTGTGATAATATTATCTGTAATTTAGGACCCGTTATTTCTGTGATAAGTAATCAATAAATGAAAATTGGAACATTATTTTGTTTAAATTTATCATTACAAAAAAAAAGAAATATTTTTTGTTAAGTTATTTTGTAAATTATTTTCATGATTCTACCATAAAAATTGTACCTATTAGATTGCTTTTTTACCACCACAAATAAATGAAATTAATACTATCATGGAAAAACAAGACAAAAAGCGTTCCGCTTAGTTTGTTGGCCCCTACTATAGTTGGTTATCATCATATGTTTTATTTTTCCAAATTATTGTTTGCAAAATTATTTTTTTTTAATACATATTACATTATATATATTTATATAATATCGGGAAATATTTTATATACATTTTCGGAATGTGTCCTCCGTTATTTCTATTTTTTCTTCTCTTTAACATATATGAATATAATAAATAAATATTATTCCCTGTTTTTTGGTTTCACAGTTTTTAGTTTTTAGACATATTTTTTTCTAATTTTTTTTTTTTTTTTTATTGTTAATTATTTCTGTTTTATATAAAATTACTTGATAATTTTCAAATGAAAAAAATATATATTTTTTTGCATTGACCTGAAATAATTTGTAGTACATACATACAATATAGATAGGTACTATTTAGGACTAAGGATTTTGAACCTTTCAGTCTTTTTGGTTCCGGTTCTGTATTTATAAAAAGTAAGATTGTAAGACATTTACTGTAAATATAACTTTCTCCAATAGTCGTTTATTTAGCATGAAAAGTCATTTCCATTAAATTATTCAATCAACCGTTCATTGTATGTAAATTTTGTTTTATTCATTTTAAAAGGTTTGCCATCATTCTTCATTGAATTTATATTTAAAAAGTTTTTTGATTAATGTGTTATGTATGTGTGCTATTAATAGTTAATCGATTAAATAAGAAATATATAATATACCAATAATTTATATATTTCTATGATATTTTTTACTTTTATTATTTCAAATAGGTCTAAAGTTAAATTAATATAAAAATATTATTATGTGAAATATGAAATAGCAAAAATCATCATAATATATTTTTTTTTCATGTAAATTCTAAAAAGGTAATTTGTATTGCAATATTTTTTATTTTTAATGTATTGTGACACCTTTTAGTCTTATTATAGTGTATATAATATATTATATATTTAATTCAGCTTATTCAAATTATTTTTTTTCAAAATTTTACGCGTAGTGTATGATAAAAATACTTCACACGCATTTATGTATATAGGATAGCATATGTTATAGACATTAGACGGTTAGAAACATAAATTATCAATCTTATATCATATATGGGTGGCATGACGAAATTTTAAGTACAAACGTACTTTGTTCGCATACTAATAAGTAGAATAATAGTAAACTAATTAATTAATAATAATAATAAATTGAAACGAATAATATTTGATAGGTAGGTACGTTATAAAAACTAGGTAGGTACGCTAATATTTTAGACGACGAAATATAACAGAGTGAAACGCTAAAAACTAACATTTACAGACGGTAACTTATATGGTATTTACATAAAAAATAAATTAAAGAAGAATTATTATCTACTTAAAGGGTTTTAAACGAAGTCAGTATAGAAAATATGAGAATGCATTAATTGATGCGTTCAAGTATGCACAATTAGTGGATTAAATGGTTAAGTTAAGTAGAGTAGATAAGAGTACCTATTATACCCAAGTAACATGAAAATATTTATTAAATATTTAATAAACATTAAAATTCCAATATTGAATATTTTATAAATATTTATTTTTCATTTAACTTTGATTTTATATTCATTGGATTTTCATTAAATGAACCAAATTTAAATGTTAATAAATATTTATAAACATTAGAAAGAAAATAAATAAAAAAAAAACCGATAAATTTCGTGCAAAAATTTCCGTTTCGGCCTGACTCGAACACGGAATATTCTCCATCAAACACCTTATATACACTACATATTGGTTAAATTATTAAAGATTACTTTTAAGTCTAAACTCCCGGTATATTAATATAGTAGGTACATAGTAAATAACGTTAGGCGGCCATAGAATACCTGATCAATCTAAACGAGAAAAAGATCCAATATGGGTATAACGACGTACGGTAACATTCTTGAATATTCGTTTAATGGCTAATGACATGGACTACCGATAAGAAAGGATTTTTTAAATTGGACTTTTAAGGGGGAAAGAGGAGGGGTAGTCAATTATTGTTCAACGGCCAGCCCAAACTACTCGTTCAAGAAAGTTGACATTTTCATAAAATATTCCTCTAATGACATAGATACACGCACCGATAGCATTTCTTGAAATTTTACTTTTAAGGAGGAAAAAGAGTGGGAGGTAAATTATTATTCAATGCCTAGCCCAACTACTTGTCATAGAAAGTTGAAATTTTCAGAAAATATTCTTTTAATGACATAGATACACGTACACAAAGGATTTTTTTAAATTTCAATCTTTAAGGGGAAAAAGGAGATAGGAGGTAAATTATTATTCAATGCCTAGCCCAAACTAATTTTCATAGAAAGTTGACATTTTCAAAAAATATTCATATAATGACATAAATACACGCAAAGAAAGGATTTCTTAAAATTAAACATGTAAGATGAAAAAGGGAGAGGGTTAATTATTATTCAACGCCTAACACAAATTACTGACCGTAAAAAATATTAATTAAATTTTAAAACTGTTAATGGATGAACTGTAAAGCCCAGTAATTCATTTTTTATCTATGTATAAGTATTTCACTACAAATATAATATATAGGTACTATAGTTAAATACTAAATATATAAATATTAACATATTTAACTTATAATATTAAATAATAAATGTTTATTAATTATTTATTATTGATTTTAATTTAAATATTTGTTTCTTAATAATTATACATTAAATATTTATATTTGAATATTAGTTAAATAATTACTCAATGTTTAATTTTGAATATACAACTTTAAATCAAAAACCAATATTTATTAATATTATACATTGGGAATTGTTACCTGGGTAGTAACTATACTACGATTAACCATAAATCCGTACTAAAGATAATAATTAATCTTGATAATAAATTAAAAAATATTTTGACAAGTGGCCAGAAAACTCGAAATATTTTCATCCTTCATACATAATATAGATTACAGTTATTTTTTTATAACTAATATAGTACGTCACTGTTTCAAAATTCTTTGTTCTTGACAATCACGACTCAGTGTTCTTGAATACATAGGGATTGACATTTTATAAAATTTGTAATCATATTATGTTCATCGATAGAACAGCTATTTTTTGGAAATTTGTCCGATAAGAATAAAAATGTACAATTTAAGATTTTAATATAATTAAAATATACCTATGTACTAAGATAATAATTAATCGCAATATCTTTTGCGATGGTCGAATGGGTGGCGTGGGATTGTTAATCGTAAAACCGTAAATCAGTCATATGATCATGTACGGTACCTACCCGATTTCACAGTTGGTAATCAAATATACGACCATGTATTGTACTTGAATGCCTGGAAAGTGACGCTACTTTATTGTTCTATGGATAATATGTTTGTAGTTTGTAAAAGGATATGAATTCATTTAAAAAAGAAAACAGATGAATATAAATAAAAATTGTATATTTAAGTACTTTTAATCTATGAATATAAGGAATAAAATAAGAAGAGTTAAAATAACCACCACTTTATTTTGGGTACCTAAGAATAGTTAACTTGGAATTAACAACATTTTGCTCTTTTAGAATGGTGGTCATAGTAGAGTTGACTCTGTTTTCTCGTTTTCGCATTCGACTGTTATAGTTAACTCAAGTGGAGTTTTCGAACGCGTTCAATATTAATTTAAAATAAACTAGTTATTATACCATTTCAGTGATACAGACGTATATATACGCCAGAGGAATGCTGCACTCGCAGTCTGTAAACGTATATAAACGTCAGATTAAATAATAATTTATCTAATATTATTTTATAAATTGTTATCATGGTGTAAATCAATATTTTCAAATTTGCTCTAATCGGAGGTTTTCGTTCTCAGTAACCTCAATGTTTGATATATAATAATTGTATGTACATTTTACGTTTGTGTTTATTTTGATTTTTATAAACATGTCTAGTAGAATATTATTAAAATTTGTAATGTCTACAAAAAATTATATTATATAAATACTCATGGGCGTCCATTAGGGGGGGCAAAACAGGGACATGTCCCCCCCCCTGGCTTTTCCGTACCTACTGTAAAAATTTTATTTAAATTATATTAAATCACTAAATCCAGTAG
>JAIPRL010008405.1:0-20382 GCA_025469235.1 Pemphigus obesinymphae | reverse complement strand
TTCTGTATTATAATAATATATAATATTATTTTATTAATTTTCTTATAATAATCTTAAAATGGTTTTGTATGGGATTTGGGTAGTGCACATATACACGAGTCGCCACTGTCTAAACTACTATATTATACTATTATAGTCTACCTACTATATTAAATAATTTAAATAACCTACACAGTACATAATATATTATATTGGGTAATTTATTTTCAAATTTTTCTTTTTAGGGGCTCATGATTCCTACTTTGAACCCCTCCCATAGGAAATTTATACCTACGCCCTTGGTATTAGTTGTGGTAAATGAATTATTCACTGACATATAAATGTATATATAAATATTTCCACATATATAAAAACTCGAGAACAATGAGTCCGACCGAATTCACATATGCAGAGTAGGTACCTACTAGTGCTGAGCATTCCTTTGACCAATGCGTAATCCGGATTCTGGATTTAATCCGTTTCATGTGGATTACGGATTAAATCCGTCAATCTGGATTGTAAATTTAATCAGGATCTCGGATCCAATCCGTCAATATAATAGTCAACTTGTAGGAAAGTTTAATACAATTAAAATGGTCAACGCATATTTCGATCATGATTGTTTTTATCATTTGTTTGTTTTGCACGTATTTCATAAAAGTTGTAAAATATTTTCCAGTGATTCTGTGGTGATCATAGACATAAAAAACAATATATCTATGGTGGTGATATCTTGAATCAGTGATAACGATAATCAAGTAATCAAGAATTACACGGATTCACCGTGTAATTCGTTAATCCGGATTCGTCATGTAATCCGTTAATCCGGATTCGTCGTATAATCCGTTAATCCGAATTGCTGTTGTAATCCGGATTAAACAGATTATAGCATATTTATCAATCCAGATTAGTTATCCGGAAACGGATTGATCCGGATTAGGTGCTCAGCACTAATAGTATCTACCCATATTATAGTTCAAGTTGTTGGACTTTTGCGGTATTTATTAATATTTGTATTAAATATAATTTACGTATGTTATGTGAAACCCGTTACACTCGGGCGAGAACCGAGCAAAGCGAGATTTGAGTTCTTATTAAAATCCGAGAATAGTAAGTCCGATAGATACATTTTTGAATTATCTATCAACTTTGTCAACCCATATAGGTACAACATAAAAACTTAATGTGTGAAGGACATTTATTATCTTCTAGAAAGTGAACTCCAAATTTCTCCGCAGGTGAAATATTTTTAAAATTAATTAATTAACAGCATTATTTCTCAAAAAACATATATATATATATTATATAGGTACTTAATTAATAATAAATCGTTTAAAAAATGAATTCGAATTACAAAATATTATGTGTTCGAATTTCGAAAGAATGCCTACAGAATATGATAACAAATTTAAACTGATTTTTACACAGATATAAAAAATACATACTGTGGATATAATAAACAATGACATTGACTACCATGCAAATGGCGTCGGCATCAACGTCCCCATGTGTTGTCGTACGACAAATTAGCTATCTAGTGTTTTATATATCTGTGAGTATAACAGTCCGGTTAAACCCACCATGGCCCCGAAATATAATATTAAACTAGGTAGGTAATCATTTAAAATTAAAAAAAAAAAGCAACTATAGTAGGTACATCAATCATAAAACAACGATTATGAACAATTATTTTTCCTGCTTTATATTTTATTTTGAAATGTCAATAGATTAAAAGTTACCTACTCAATATAGGTAGGTAAGTACCTAGTATAAATATTTAAGTCATCAACGGTTGGAAAATGCGATTACGGTCCGATAGACCACCAGCACACTGATACGAGCTGCGATTACGTAGATGCGTGTATATATAGGTAGTACCTATATACCTATATATAATATTATATTACCTACCTATATTTGTAAATTGTAGTAGTAAGTATAATTTGTTATCTTAAAATAAAGTACGAGCAGGTACGATAAAATAAAGATAATAATGTCTATCAACTATTATCGATTTCTCGTTAAATTGTTAGTTTTGGTTTGAATGCATTTCACACAATTTCACATTTCGCTTTGTTTCCACGGTCCGGTAACTGGTAAGTACCTATTTATTTTTTATCTATACACATTTTTAATTAAGGCTTAATTTCGATTATTAGGCTTAAGCCGGTTCGTAAAAATAAAAATATACATATTTACTAATATTTTAAAATTTTAAACTAAAGATTAAACCGCAATTTATTACTTCATGGTACAGCGGTAGGTTGGTTATGTTTACCGGACCATCTGATTTTTAGAAATTTTATTTTTCGGAGCCTATATGTACGTAGTTTTATTTCTAACTTCGTTTGGAAGTTATGGCGATTTAAATTCAGACGAATTTTTCTTATACCTAGTCAATTTCACTCCTCGCATTCGTTACGCACGTAGCCTAATGGTATAGTGTAAGCCACGTAGGTACTTATACATTTCAAAATTGATACCTATACAGAAGACGTATAATTAGATGAATTATCAACAATGAAATGAAAAATTAATTTAGCATTATAATATTTCAATTGTGTAAATAACTATTTAACTTTGGGTTCAACTCCATAATTACATTTATAATTTTAATAATATTTATTTATGACCACGTTTTTTCTACATAATTTATTTTTGACATCTAGTCATCTAGAACAGTTTTGGACTTTGGTCATGATATACCTATACATACTGTTGGTACCTACTTGGTAAATGATATATAGCCATATAGGTAGGTACCTAATATTATCTTTAAAACCAATTGGGAAAACATGCACTTAAATAGTAAAGCTACTACATATTTTTGTGACTTAGTCTACTTAGAACCCCCCTCCACATAAAGTTATTCTGGATAATATGCCAATGTTATATATACATGAACATCCTACCTATTGTATACTTATTAGTATTTTCACCTTTAAAAGTTTATTTATTTTCATTGTATTCAGTTTAAAAGTATTTTTATCATAAGACATAAATACACACCCCTTGATCTAATTAAAATTTCAAATATTTAGTATTTTTCTAATGGACAGAAATAGAAATAATGGAGTAATCGGATAAGAAAAACTTGTATTGGCGACGATTACTTACTTTTCTATGGCGGAGATGGCCATTGGAATTGGCAATGGGAAACATAGTACCTATTATAGTTTACACATTGATCGAGGGTTTTTTTTGTGATCAAGGAAGATACATTTTAAAGTATACTATTTATTTTTGATTTTTATATCTGGTCATCATAATCATATGCCATATCAAATAGATTAATGTTAATAGATACCTATATAGAGTAAAATAAGAGACAGCATAAAGGAGCGTCTAAATACAGGAATGCACCGCTATTAATGCGCATGCGCATGAATATAAATGCTTGGAAATTTAAAACTTATTACATTATCACAATTCATAGGGAACTGTGGTATATCATTGTATCAACTGATATTTTTATAATACAAATTACAAAATAAATAAAAATATTTTGATCATAGAATTTATAATTAATTATGATTTAATAGAGTATAATAAAATATTAATAAGCCAGTAGTGTTGCCTAGAATTTTGAAGTGGAGTTTATTGACATGTTCGTTACAACCGTATATTCGTTAAAAGCCCCCCCCCGAATTTAAACTAAAAGGAACGCCAAACTTAAACTAAGCAAAAAAGGGGGATGACGTCCCCCACTTTAACCACTGATTCGTACCTATATATTACATCTGATAGTTAGGTATATGTATATATATACATGTACAATGTACATAATATAATTGTGATTGTAAAATTAAGTAATTTAAATGAATAAAAACTATTAATAACAAAATTTAATTAAAAACATTATTTTACATTAACATAATTAAAAATAAATTTCGTAATGTCTGATAATAATATGAAAATAACAACTCGAAAAGTATATTTATATCCATCCGTCATAATAATATGTGGGTTAACACTTGCCGGTATTTTTCACGAGATGAGAGGTCATTGTCTCATAATGACAATAACATGTGTGTAAGTATACAAAGGGGAGTGCCGGGTTTCTGTAAAAAAAATATATATATATATTTATATCATGACGACTTTTTTAATCTCACGAGCAGAAAATTAATTAGATCTTAGATAAACACCACATACATTTATGTACATGACTATATAATATTGTTTTTGGTATATAACAGTATATAATATTTTTAGTATTTAATATTGTTTTGATTATTAGGAATATTATTGAGAAGACACCATGTTTAATAAAAATAATATGAGTGTTCAATGTGTATTGGATTTCCATTTTGCTACTTGCTATAGTTATTTTTTCTTAATGATTTTCATTTCGTAACAGTAATAGAAACTGTTAAATGTTCAGAATTGTTTAAAAAAATTTATTTAATATTTTAAATTATAAATAAAATGTTTAATAATTATTCTGAGCAGAGTGAGGAATGTATTGGTTTTACAATGATGTGTTTTTTTATGTTTAATAAAAATATCATCTACCTACTAGAAGAAGTGTAGCTTCGACTATTACTATATTACACATTTTCCGGTAGCGAATTGCGTCTAGTTGGTATTTTAAAGAAGTAGATAATTTAAGAAGTTAATTTTCTCAATAGTTTTGTAACACGTCAGAAAGAACTACCCAAAACTACATAAATATGCAATTTCGTCAAAAATGATTATGGTCAGGTACTTCTCTGTAATTTCGAAAATAATTGTCCAAGAGTAGAAATTTTCAACAAATATGTAATGTTGTACTTTACTAATACAGAAAAATTTCGGGCTATTTAAAACATTTATAGATTTTGAGGTATTTAAACTTGATAGTTTTAGGATTTAGTACAGGAATTTTTTTTTTTTTATTACTTGAATTCTTACTAATTACTTATTTTATTAGGTACCATATTTACGTGATGAAAATTTAAAAAAATTGGCAATATATCTGTAGGGTTCGAGGTCAGAGGTGAAGCTACCAATGGTTTACTTTTAAAAAAATATATTCATCCTTCCTCTATTGAGAATTTCAGTGTACGCCACTGACGTCATGGATATGGACCAGATAAATTATTTTTCCGGCGATGAGAAGTACGTCCCATTTGTCCTAATAACTATAATTTTTACATGCATTTATGTAGACAAAACACAAATATATATAATTAAGTTATGAAATTCAATAATTTAAAACAATTTTTTTTTTCTCGTGTCAGGCATCATATAATTAAATTTAAAACAAACATGTAATTTATAAAACAAAACTAAATAAATAATATTAAATAAGTAAAATATGTAAAATATGAATAATAATAACACACTAATATAATGGTAACAAGTATTGCATACTAATTATATCTTTACTTTTGTCCAGTATATGGCTGTATTTACCGCCTTCTTGTTGCTTATCATAAGGTCCTCTTGTGTACATGGGCTTGGCCCTCTTGGGCAGACAAGTAGGTGTGACGTTGTCTGCTCTTGTCCACATAAGCAAGTTATGTCTTGCTCTCCATATCCCCATTTTCTCATATTTTCTTTTGTCCGTCCTACACCAAATTATATTCATCAATATATTACATATATTACAATATTAGTATATTATTGTTGAATCCCTGAAATTTTAAAAACGTAACGGTCGACAGTGGTCAAGATAAACCACGCGGATTATACGTGTGGTTTTATGTTTCTTTTTTTACACTTTCAAACTAGGTTTACACGATTGGCCCGTTAATATATGGGTAGTCAGTCGTCAGTGGCAATAGGTTTTAAAATATGGTGTCAGTGTGTCACCATAGAGAAAGACATCGCGGTCGTTTTATCGTTGATGTTTTGTTTATATAAGTATATAATAGATATATATATTATATTAGGTTAATTAATAGCTGTATGGATTTTCCCAAGCTTATCAGTAAAGTGGTGTAGGTAAATTAAATCGATATTGTATAGGTAATAGGTACACAACCTACCAATTTTATAATATACCTGTCAAAACTGTTTATAACAGTTATTTATATTGTATTGATTGATATTAGTGTTGATGTTCAGCAATGATGCCATTTCATTTTTCGCTAGACTATAGGGACAAAAGCCTTTATGTCGAACGCATATATTTTTCGATAAAAATAAGGATAATTCATAATATAATAAAAATTATTCACAGTCAGATTTATTACGTTATTTAAATTATGAACTATGATTGAAAAATAACAATAGATATGTCAATAATTGTAAGACTATATTTGTATTTATATTTTTTAAATTTGCCGATTTGGGGTTCATCTGAACACTAGTCTAAGGCAAATATAATGACTGATGTTAAGTACGGATAGGTTTTTTGAAATTTTAACCACTTTTCAATTATTGCTTGTAAAAAGTACAATATTATCATTAAATATAAAATGGCTTTGAAACAATCTAGTAAATGTTAGATTTTTATTGATATAAAAATCATTTCTCTGCGATCATTTCTAGTCATTACAATAATAGCCGTCCAAAAGGGGCGGAGAATGAGACACCCCTCTTTAGGAAAATAAGTTGGTAAAATTAACTTCCGTCAGTTGGTACCTACATTTAAGGTTTGTTGTGGGTGTGGGGTGTAATTGGCAAACTAGTGTGAAAAAGTTTATGATCTTTTTGTTTTTAGAGGGAACACCCTTTTTTGTATTTGTTTGGGCCAGTTCTGTAAAACAATGGTTTTATAAACTATTTTTTTTTTTTTTTTTTGGTGTGACATACTCACATGATGTCAATGTCAGGATATTATGTACCTGCCAGGTTTTTAAGGGGATCTAAATTAGGGTGACCATCTTTTGAAAATTAAAAAGCGGGACATCAATAAAAAAAAAAGTGAATATCATAATAATTTCTTACCAACATTTTCATAAACGGAAAATGGTAAAAAACTATGTCCTCTTATGCTGTCATTTTATTTCTTATACGTGAAAAAACGTGAGAGTGTACCCCCACTCTGACATTATCTGTAATAATCTGGTATATATAAACCAGGGTATGAATATAATTTCAAATATATAGCCCATTCACGGTAAAAGTATAATACATATTATATTAAAGACATGTACGGGACGAGCTGGCCTAGATGACACGTGTTAGGCTCGATTCGTTAAGAATAAAACTGGGCCGGATTTTTTGCAAAAAACATGTGGGTCACAGGCACGTATTTTGATCATAGTTCAGGGGGGGGGGCTATAATTTTTTAGAAATATTCTAGACCCAAAAATTTACATATATAAACTAATATCTAGTACTTACTCTAATAATACAAATATAAAATGTACACATAATAAACTCTTGTAAATAAATAAATGCATTTTAACAAGCAATATGATTTTAGTTTTTTCATTAATAAGTCTATTTTTCTTTTTTTCATTTTAGCAAAATTTTGTACTATTTTTCTACTGGAATGACCATTTCTCTGATACACCAGATAACTTTTTTCTCAACAAATAAATTTAATAGGTTTTTCCTACTTGAAGGCTCTTTTTGCAGCCTACTCGTTAGCATGATGATGAATACACGGCGGAGGACCAATTTATATTAGTTTTATTATATAAAACACATCACATTTTTATTAAGATATCACTGTATCACCAAAATTTAACAAAATTATAATAACGGTTCTTTAAGTGCCATAGTGGTGGGGTATTATTACATAATTATGTAACACAATTAATTAATTATCTAATTTGTTATAATATCACAGGAGCTTTGGGGGGAAGGGCGATGGCTTCTATCACCTCCCCACAAATAAATGCTTGGTAGTCTAGGCTTATACATTTTAAATCTAATGTGGACCGGGCCAGGCTTTTACATTTAAGTATATAATGGGTCCAGCTTTTAAATTTGAAATACATTAAGCAACAGAAATATTTTTACGATTTATAACCAACAGAAATAACTTGTACAAGTGTATGACAAATGACAATAGAAACTACCTTTTAAAATAAACTATTAATATTTGTATAAAGGTAAATAATATATTATTATATTAAATATTAATACTGGGTGGCCAGTGGAAAATGTATACAAAAAGTACCGGGCCTAGAAAATAAAAAAATCAACATACCGGAACGGGCGGGCCTTTTCATGTGTAGACAAAATATCTTGGTTGGGATGGTCCAATAAAAATATTGATTAATGCTGGATAGAGATCTATGAAAAAATATCCGAATATTGTGATTATGCTCATTGGCGGTCAATATTTTAATAAATACTACAAAAAAGTCGATATTATTAAATATAATAATATTATTGTCACGTGATTGTATTCTACCTATACTGTATAAAGTTAGGTTATACATAATAAATAATTGAAGTATTATAATAATACCCAATAATACATGGATATTTTCCTTTTATTATATTTAATAAATAAATACATTTTAATTTATCTATTATCTAAATACAATGATAATTATAATTTTTATTGACATAAGTTTACTTATTTACCTTTGCATTTGTTTTTTTGAATACCTCTACGACTGAACATATGTATACTGCATATGTTACAGAGGTTGAAGTGATGATTTTTTTATTTTTAAGTGTTTGTCAGTAGTTTACAAAAGGATAAAGGATTCTTATTAAGGTATAACCAGTTTCTGGTTTTTTGTTTATGTGTATTTTCCATATTAGTTTTTGTTTTTCGTCGAGGAAGATGTCAAGGTATACTTCACTTACTACTGAGTCATCTTTAGTATTCTGTATTATAGCTTTATTTTTTTAATTTATTAGTTTATTATTCCACATTTATATATCATAATTTATAGCTTCGTTTTTACGTAAATCCGTTCGGGGTTACTGAACCTTCTTTGAATGAAGATTTTTGTTTCATTTTTGGTTGGACTTAGTTCGAATTTTCGATTTCTAAATATTTAATTTAATTTGTGAACAATTGAAGATAATTAATTTATAATTCCAAGAATAGTTATCTTGTGTGAAAATTTCCGTATGGTCGGTGAACATTAGTTAAGTTAGTTAGGGTTCGGTTATGAGTTTAAGGGTTTTGGAATGTTGTAACAGTATATATATATATATATTGAAGAAACTTGAAAATGTATTATTTATTCTCTATATTTATACGGGACTTCACTATAGTTTCTTTGAAATGCATTTCACTATTCTACAGTTTAATAAAAAATGTTTTTTTTTTATCATATTTTTAATATTTTTATTAAAATAATCTATTCTATAGTGGATTAATTCTAATTGTGAAAAATATTATATATAGTGTATTATTATAGAAAAGAGACAGAAGATATGATTTATCCATTTAAAATGTTATTAAATAAACTTATATAGGTACCTATACATACCTATATATTTCATATTTTTATTACCTACCTACATATTTGTTTATATTTTTAAGCGATATTATTACTTTTATATATATATATTAAAAAGTATTTACCGAAAAACAAGTAAAATCAACATAGAATTATTGTGAAACCAATAGATATCTATTAATATTTGATCATATTATATTGTCTGATAATGAGTAAATAACTGTAGATAATAGATTTTGTATTTCAAAATATATCATAATTTACAAAACAATTTATTATAAAATCGATTTGATAAAATATTAACTAGTAAAATAGATGTTTGAAATCATACAGATCAGATGTTAGAAATCTACATGAATAAATAATTCAATAAATAAATAAATAAGTAAATAAATAAATATTAAATTAATTAATAAATTACACAATATGTAAAATATTTATTATAAATATGCGTAACCAGTAGTAGTATAATCGTAGATACCTAGGTCATTAATATTATATTGACAACTAATAAGTAATAACTATAATATTAATTTATTATACTATTAAATTTATATTAGGTAATTAATAATGTATTATATATTATGTTAGGCTTAAATACCGAAAACGTTCAATGGCCGGAAAAACTGCACAGACCTAGTTCTGGTTTTTTAAAAACAACCAAACCCTGAAATCAATTGTTATTTAGGCTTTTAGTCATTTTAAAACAGCCAGAGTTAGATTTTGCCTATTAAAATGCCAAAACCCGAATTATTTGGATATTAAATAAATAATTTTTGGTTTTGTTTCTACATGTTCCGAATTTATTTTTACCAGCATGCTTTGATATTTTCAATGTTTGATAATAAAAAAATGTACTTAAATTACCTGTAATAATACTTGAAGAACTATAGAAGGACGTACACATTTGTACGTTGTCCAGTTATCCTGTAGATTTCTAAGCATTATTAGAGGCAAAAACACTTTAAATAAACTAGAAACTTATTCAACATAAAACAGCTAAAATAAGTCAGATTATAATAATCATTTTGAACTGTACTTATATTTATTATTTTAATTTGTAATTTGAATACAATTAAGTATAGTTTTCAATCAATGGAGTATCAATTTTACATTTTCATGGTAAAAACAATTGAAAACTATTGATAGTAAAAAAAAAAATATTAATTTTATTAATAAATTACAAATGATCGTACAACCTTTAACAAAAATGACTTATTTAATATATAAATTAATCAGATTTTGCCATTTGAGATTTTGACAGACCTGGTTCTGTCTGTTTAAAAATTACCAGAAGTTATTTTTAAGCAACCAGAACTAGGCATGTACATTGAGTGTTTCGGGATTTGAGCTTAACATATATAAGATTAAGATAATATTAAAAATAAACATGAAGTATATGAAATAAGTATTGAACATTTTTATTGTATTTTTATATTAGGTAGTTGTTATTGAGTTAATTATGGTTCAAATACAATAATAATAATATGTATTTTTTATTCACTGAATATACCTATTATTTAAAATATTATATTTTTGTACAAAGCCAACCTTGGATTGTGTTGTTTAAACTCGAAGAAATATATATAATAAATATAAACCGTTTGATAATAACTCATCTTATAAAAAAAATACGAACAAAAAATATGTTGTTGGAAAATTATTTGTCATTTATTTCTACACTATATTATTGGAATAGTTGATTTTTATTTTATATTTTAAATCCTGTATATCAGTGATTTAACATTCAAACCCCATTTTTATTTTATACGATGAGTAAAAAAACGTGTTTGTAAGTATTCGAAATTTGTTAATGTCTGAGATTCAAAACCGGTGTTTTTATTTCAAGTTCACGTGACACAAGACTTCACACAACACTCGTTAAACATGTTTTTTTCTTTATTTCAATAATTCTATACCTACTTATGTAATACATATTCACTGGATTTACAGATATTACCATCCAAAAATATGTCTATTGTAATAAAATAATAGTAGTTTTTTTTTTTTTTAGTAAGTAACATATTGATTACGTAAAGCTTTTCAATGAACTCGTCTTAAATATGTCAACGGACAATATATTATATGATTATACATCTATAATAAAGTTTTGTTTCTTAAGTTATTGAAATTTGTATGGATTATTTTTATGAAATTTTACGAGCATCATAAAATTTGATCGTGAATATTAGAAAAATTTAAATGACCATAATAAAGTGTTGATATTTTCAAAAATATTAAACATTTTTATTTTATCAAAGAAGGAAAAAGCTAAATCGATTGTAGTGTTGTATAACGACGTTTTGTGTGCATGCACGTTTTTGCGGTTCAATAATTATTTCATTACATGTAGACTTTCAATATATATTTATAGTACAGGACGAACAATTCATAGTACAGATTATATTTAAAATATTAGTCAATCATTGTGCTATGAATCTGTACATATTTTTAAAATGTTTTTGTTTATTAATATATAGATATTAATAGATAAGTAGCTGGTATTCCAAAACATGGAAGAGGTATATAATTATAATAAAATTATTGAAATTTAGCTTGATTGAATTAAAATAAAATTAAAATCAGTTGAAATTATTGAATAATAATTAATAATATTAAAAAATAACTAGATCTTGAAATTTGACGACGAAAAATAATTTTAAATAGGTGTGATGATAATTTTTACCATTAAATAACTTTTAATTTATCCTGTTGGTCTTTCTTTTTTATTTTTTTAAAATTTAGAGCATTTATAGACTTGGGCACCATGTCGCACACTATTTTACACTATGCGTGGTGTAAAATGTATGCGACCCATGAAATATGATCAAGGATGGGCATAAGTTAAAGTTAAGTTGAAAAATGCAATTGTTGTTAACTTTTTATTTTTTCTAGTTCATATGTTGTACTGCAAAAATATTATCAAGTTATCAGTTCAAAAAACTTTGCGAGGCGAAGTTCATAACTAGTTAATTTTTGTTCGTTTTAAAAATCAAAGTTTTTAGATATAAAATAACATTTTTCCTCAATTTATTATGTATATAATAAAAAGTATACTAAAAAATGACATTTATTATCGATCTATCTCGTTATTTAAGGTGTTCATTTTTATCTACAATTAATTCTTATTATGTTATTATAAATAAAAAAAAAGTAATTATTTATCGTAAGTTGTAACATGGCTAAAATATTAACTTTTTGATTAACTCATGTCAGGTTTTAACTTTTAACTTTGACTAGTTAAGTCAATTACTAATTACCTAGCTTATAACTATTTAAAAAATATTCTAATTAATTTCTCTTTAACTAATTATTTTTGGTCTTCCTATTATTTATTATGGAATGTATTTAGTGTACCTATATATATTTTAATATATTAATAATAATAATAAAGTTTACTCATGATGGGTGTAATATTTATTCACAAATGAATGTAAATTTAATATTTATTTATCTACAAGTATTTGAATAAATTTAACGCTTTTTATACAGGATTTGTTATATAATCGCACAAGTTGATTTAAACAACACCTCACTGTAATAAAGATCCAATGAAAGAATAGACTATAGGTATATACATAGTTTTTTATTTTTTATATAAGCTTTAGGTAATTATAGAACAATATATATAATATAATACGCATATATACGTATAAATATACATATATGAATCATGCATGTGTTCATTGTTTCCTTATTATTATAGATATATAATTACTATATACAATTGCATTTTAAAAGGTTATAATAATTATTAAAACCATTATTGCAGTTAATATTTAAGTGTGCTTATAGATGAATTCATATCAATATGAGTACATATAATAATACATATAATACTATATAATTATGATGACGGCTGCTATGTATATAAACGGTAATAATAAATTATACCTATGCATTACACGCATAATTGCTATAGGCTACTGCAGTTGTACAAAATGAGTTAAAAAAAAAAAAAAAAAATTTATTAAAATTAATTAAACGAGGAAACGTAAAAATCGAGGTATAAATTTAGTATTAACATTGGGATTTGGGAACAATAATATTTAAAACTCAAATATAGTTAATTATTTATAAAATACAATAGATCTATATAGAGTTATTGTGTTTACATCATATCATAGGTATGTGATACATACAAGCATGAGCCGAGAAGGTTACAAATCTGATGTAGGTATCTATATGACGGCATATTATATAATATATTATATATATAATCTATCTTCTAATGTACTTTGTATTTGGACGTATGTCTGTGATCAAAAAAAATAAATAAATACGAAGTTAGTACCGAGTACATTTACAGACTTGTGCCTCTTTTTTCCCCTCCACCAGGATCACTTATATTTTAATTCTGACAAATATGTCATTAGTGGAATGTTATGTTTATCGTAAGCTCAATAACAAAGATATGATTTCCAATAATTAAATTTGTTGATAATTACCAAAATAATAATAATAATAAAAAAAAATAAATAAGTCGTACAGTATAGGGGGTGGAAGAATTTCACTCATCCGATAGGATACTGCAGTATTCCATAGTAGTGGATGCATTCAATTTGAAAGCAATGATAAATAACTTCTTTCGATAAAACGATTCTGGGCGAATTTCGGTGTAATATTGTTTTTCGATTTATAACGATTTACCATTATTTTCAATAGTATTCTTTTACGCCAAAACTGCGGAGAAAATTGACTTTTTTAAAATACCAACCACGATAAGTTTGTAACTCAAAAAAAAAAAAAAAAAAAAGAAATGCAAGTATATATAGGTAGGTACATGATAACCATAAAAAACGAATCGAATTTTAAAATTTTATAAAAATTACTGAAAAGTGATAAAAAAGATTTTATATTTCTACCACGTTATTAATATAGTGCTATAGTGAATTAGAAACGGGTGAAATTTTAATTGTCCAATTTATAAAAACTTTCAGTGGTTTTTATACCCCATAGAAAGCTACTGGGATAATCGAAAAACGACTCTCTTTAAAGTACAAACTAAAATGAATTTGCTACCAAAATGCTCTATTTTTGATAAACTCCCATTCATTTAATATTTATTTACAACCAAAAAATATGTATATATAATATATAAATGCATAAATATATATACCTATTTTTTCGTTTGACAACGACCACGTCTCGGGAAGCATTTGCGCAGCCTACTGCTGAGACGCCACAATCGTTTATCGTTTATTGAAGAAATACAAATACCTACAATTACATTTGTTATGTAAATTGTTATGAACATGGACTAGAAAAAGTTTAGGCTTACACCAATTCTTCTTGGACCAATGTTGGCTCTCTTCTTGGTTCTCTGCTCAGGATTCCCGTTAGCAACCTCCTATGTTCGGCCCAGTGGCCGCACATGAAAATGGTGTGCTCGGTCGTGTCGTTCACAGCGCTACACAGTAAAATACACCTGCTCATCAGAGCCGTATATGAAAATATATTGATGGAAGTAGCCGTGACCGAGGAGTGCTTGAGAGAGGTGGAACGATACTGAAGTTCCGTTCAACCTGCTGCACCACCTGAAAACGTTAGGAAGCAGTATCTTCGTCCGTACTCCGTTTGAAGAGTTGATCCATGTCTTCTGCCACCGATTCATAGTGGACATCCTCTCTTGGTTGCTCATAGTAGTTGTGGAGACTGGTGACCGTGGGCGTTGGGTGGGGAGGGGGGGGGTTGTTCGATAGATTTGTCTCGCCGGCATAGAGTCTTTCACCGGGCAGGAGGTCCTTGGGAGGGATGCTTGCGAGCACCATGGCTGCATTGCCGGATACTGTGCTGTACCACCAGGAAATCTACAGTGCGGTGAGACGGTTGACGATGCCCCGATTCCTAAACGTTTTTAGGCCACGGTCCATCCATGCCGGAGGCGCACAGAGAAGTCGGCTGCCGGGCCACGGTCAAGACCTTCTTGACCCGTGACGGACTACCCGGGGTGGACATCAGCCGATTCATGGTGGTGGCTTCAAATTTTGTCGTACGTGGTCCGAACGTGAGTCTAGTGTAGATGACTTATCAATTGGCACTTGGTGGCCAATTGAAGTCTGGAGGAGCGGACACACCCGCTTCTTTATGTGACGAGCATCGCCTCGGTTTTCTCCGGTGCCAGACGGGACCCGTGGTTGTCCATACACTCGATGATGATTTCGAGATCCGAGTTTTCCGTCTGTTCCAGAAGGTCCGCCTTTGGGGGGGGGGGGTTGACGACCACTTGTCGTCCGTGAACCCCACGAGTTGAACGCTCCCCGACATCGATTGACGAAGGATAGGGTAGTCCACAGGGTATAGGACCGATTACGAAGCTCTGCGGGATCCTGAGCTGTGAACTAGAACGAATTTACTACCAGAAAGGTCTTTACTTGAAAACTTTTACTCGACTCCTTACTTACATTCATCACTAAGCTCAGAATGTAAAAAATTACGGGTATTTATTGTAAGTTTTATATGAATCATGTTTGTAACTGATTGTTTAATATTAGACAAATAGAAAACTAAACAGAAAATGTCCACAATACCTGCACTTTATACTATATTAGCGTGAAACAAACAGATATGATATCAAATTTTATAACACACATAACGCCCATGTTGCTTTTATCCGAATATTTTTATGAATGTTTAACATGTATTTACGACACAGGCTCGATTTAGTCCGCAATTTATAGCAGGGCGCTATCTAATAATAAGCAAGGAACGAAATATGGTACTTATCACAAAAGTTGACATTATATCTATATTTTTTGTCTGTTTTATAGTTATAATAAATAATTTTAAGAGAATGTTGACGGATGCACTTTGCTACTGGACAGGGTACTCTTGGTGGATGTATTGCATTTGAAACCAATGATAAATCATTGCATTCAATAAAACGATTCTGACCATAGCTTCGGTGTAGCATACACAAATCTTAATATTAATTATATACTCAGTGCCTACCTATGTTTAACATTACATTGAAGATCAAACTATGTAGAAATAAATATGATTTAGTGTAACCTTATGTATATTTTAAAATGTAATGTGATATGTTTATAATAGCTCAGTTTCATATCGATACATAACTATTACTAGATAAGATATACAGTATATTTCATTGAATGTTCAGTTTAAGAAATTCAATATTGAAAACGAACAAAATATTATGTAAACCATTTGATTTGTAATTGGTGTATATTACAATAGGTACTCTATACAACAGTAACATAATTAAACAGTCACATGACATACAGTTGAATAAAATAATTAAGATAATAAAAATACAATACTGAAAATGTTTGGGAACTTTAGGAAATTACGAAGAAATGAAAAATATCGATTTGACGAAATCGTATATTTGCCGTTTTTTCATAAATTCTTGGTAGTTTTTCCTTATGCATTAAAAAACTATTAAGAAAATCGAAAAATGACCATCTTAAAGTACCAACTACATGAAATTTTCTACCGGAAACCATATAAGCATATAATGATCGGAGCATTCTTTCTGGTAGTAAATTTGTTAACAGAGAAAAAATAAATAAAAAATAAACATCATTGTACTCGCAACGCTCAGAATCTAAAATATATTTTTTCCGCCGATTTTTTTAAATTCAGTTAAATTAATGTACGACATACGTTATATTGAATTTTTCACGTATTAAAATCTCATTATACCAATTATTTGGACTTAAATACCTCAAAATTGATAATTTTGTCAAAAAAATTAAAATTACTATAAAAAAAAATTGTGACTACGGATTTTCGAGATTTTTTTTAATTTAATTAGAGTAACGTATATTTAACGCTGTATACAATTTTTAGGCCTTAAAACTCAAAATTATTCTTTTTAGGACATAGAAACCTTGAATACTAAATTGTCTATAAAGAGCCCAAAATTGCAAAAAAATTAAAAAAAAACTTAATCAACGTAAATATATTATTAAATTAAATATTCGATGTAAATTTCAAGATTTTCAAGTCATTATTTTCGAAATTACTAAGAAATGAAAAATCTCGATTTGACGAAATCTTATATTTGCTGTTTTTTCATCAATTCTTGGTAGTTTTTCCTTACGTATTAAAAAACTATTGAGAAAATCGAAAAAAGTACCAACTAGATGAAATTTTCTACAGGAAACCATGTAAGCATATAAAGATTGGAGCACTCCTTCTGGTAGTAAATTTGTTAACAGAGAAAAGAAAAAATAATAAACATCATTGTAAAACTACTAGCTCCCTCGATACGCTCAGACTCTTAAAGTTATAGAATAACATTTCGGAGACAACCTCTATGAGACTTTTAAATATTAATTGGGGAAAAATTAAAATTCATTTAAAAAGTAAAAAGAGGTTTTTTGAATATACAGTATTGTAGCATAAAACTCCGATAAAGTGGTATTCAAAATGTTATATTCTGTTATAACAATAATAGGCAGGGGCTGATTTAGAGGAGGGGAATGATAATCCCTCATTCAGGAAATAAGTCTGTAAAATTGTGGTAGTCGGTAAATTAAGGTTAGTCGGTATTGACAAATTATTGAAAAAATTATTTTTTACAATATGTTTTTTTGTATATATTATGCATTTTTTCGAATAGGAGTCGAGTAAGAGTTTTGGAGTGAAGAATTTTTTTGATAGCATTTTTGATTTGGTTCTAGTTGGTACTTTGAAGAGGTCGTTTTTCGACTCTTTTAGTAGTTTTCTAAAGTTTAATAATTATTTTAATACAATTTTTTCTTAATTATTATTACACCGAACCACCACTCAAACTTGTTTTATAGAAAAAAATGTATTATCACTGCTTTCAAATTCATATGTATCCACCACAAGTATATCTTACTCGGGAAGCAAAGTACTTCCATCCCTAACTGAAAGAATTTTCAATTAAATTATTAACTTATTAATTTTTTTTTGTGGGGGGAGGGGAATAATTGTAAAATTAAGTCAGTTAATATATATATATATATACACACAACTAATGAAAAATGTAAATTACTTTCTTTTTTTTTTACTTTTTATACAATTAAAAAAAGTTGTCAATTCAATTCAGACACTCGAAAATTTCTTAGAACCAGCCCTGTTAATAGGTGTTATACATATAGGTAACTATATAACCATTTTAAAATAATTTTTTTTGCTGTTCTATGTTAATGTATTTTTGAACAAATATCACAATTAGATAATAATACAAGTTGTATTGATACAGGACCAATTATAAATTACTTTTGAAATATATAACAGTATAATACCTTTTAAATTGTTAAATTAAAGTTATTTTAAATTTATTAAAATTTGCTCATAAAAAACACCTTAAAAATCGCATGTGCACCTCTCAGTAAATAAACAAATACCTATAGTTAAAATGTATTACTATATACCTATACGAGTATTTAATTTTAAAAATATTTTTAATAAATAATGATGAAATATAATAAATCATGTTTCAAAATAGTGTGATTGAATAATAAAATTATAAAAAGTAATTTCGACGATCTCTATAAAATACATTTTCAAGGAGGTTACCTCTTTATCTGGCAAAGCTTTACTGTATACAAGGTATAGTATCTAGGCATATTCATGGAGTATGCCTCTGAAATTTCGTCAATATTTTATTCATTTTTAAAATTAAAGTAAATGGTTACAGTTTTATGTTCAATTAAATTTATCCAGATGTTTTTTTCAAGTTCGATATTTCAATTTTTAAAATCAAAAAGTAAGAAGAGAAAAGTAATCGTCTAGAGCTGTATATAAACATCATTCTATTAAGTGGAACTGATAAATCTCATTAAATAGCTGAACCTAACCATAAAATATATTTTTCTTAAAAGTGTTTGCAACATTACCAGTTTTTATACAGCAATTCCTAATCCTAATTTAAATGTTTCTCCACTAAATCATATTAAAACGTTTTTACGAAATACTAATGGACAGAAAAGATTCTGGAAAAGATTAACTGGCCTATATAAGTCTAATTAGTATCCATATTGAAATAATATCACAGTTAATCCCGCAAATGTTTTAAACCAGTTTTATACCTTTCGAAAAAATAGAAATACCTAATGGAAAATATATTATCTATATATTAAATGTATATTTTTATTACCTATATGAAATTTTTATATTTCTACAATATTTTAAGAATATTTGATTGTTTTTCCATATTTTACTTATAAAAAGAGTAATAAATTAGGTAACTTTATTTTTTTCATAAATGTATTTATATATGCTAAACTAAACTAATGTTAAAATCAATATAAAAGAAAAATAGATACGCCCATTGGGCTTTATACCAGAACCAGCTTGAGCACGATTTTTGCAGCCATGTGAAGAGCAAATAGAATAAGGCATTATTATATAAGTAAATATGCAAACAATATACGATGTCACGTTATTACTTTACGCATTTAAATGAATTAGTTAAAATCAGAATTTCGTATACCTGATCTTGTGATAAAAGTATGATAACAACCGCAAATTGAAAAATGTAAACAATGACCACCATGCATATGGTGGCTGACCTCAACGTTCAATACCTCTGTGTATAACGAGTTAGCTATCTATAGTATTTTATATCTGTGGCATTTACTATTAATATTTATTGAGTAAATCTTTATAATCGAGTACGTACTATTGACGACTGACGTGTTTTTCATTCATCATAAAATTCAAGTGATATGGATGGTGGAATATTATAATGTACGGATGGTAAACGCAATTCGCTGCGTACCGGACACAACTATACAGCGTTATCACAAATAAACGCATTATACATATTTTATACATCGACTGCAGTAAGTATAGGTACCTTGTTTTCAAAAAACAGGTCCGATTTTAACTTTATCTCAAGATACTCTTATTTTATATTCATCGTCTATTATTTTTTTTTAAATATGCATTTCAATTTTGTTAATGAAATTAAATTTGTTTCATGGGCGCGCATCAAAAATATAAAATATAGTCTCAAAAATATGTCTGTAGGTAGTTATAAACAGGGAGTCAAAACGGGTTTGAACCCGGGGTGAAAACCCGTGTAACCCGCAAAATATTAAAACCGTGTTAAAGCCGAAACCCGTAACCCGGAAAAAGTGATACACGTTTTTTAAACCCG
>JAIPRL010008404.1:5702-20386 GCA_025469235.1 Pemphigus obesinymphae | reverse complement strand
AATTTGAATTTTTTTTACTATTATTATTTAAGAGATTCTTAGTGTCCGAAAAATTTCAAAGCAAAATTAAATAAGGTTTAACGGTTCGAGGGACGCTTTTCTTTTGCATAAGTTTTAGTCCCCCCTGCAATTATTTTCCACTTTAACCACTGCTCATTCCCTGTTTTATCTTTCTATCTACTGCCCAACATTCTGTTCCATACATCATTGCAGGTCTCCCCACTGCCTTATGAAATTTACTCGAACATCTGAGATGGGAAGACTCGCCTATATTAATTTTAAGACTACTCATACTTTTTTAACAAGTTTTATGCCGGCTGTCGACCTAACGCAACCTCAATTATTCGACTTCTATGACAGGCATGAGGAAACCGTGGAGGTATTCTTAGCCCCCTCCACAGGCAAATATAGTTCATATAGGTTCAGTATGTATAATATATTGTTGCAGTTGCATCTAAAATCGGTCTAAATCGAAATATTTACACTGGTACTTATATAACATAAATCATAGACTTATAACTCCTATAAGACCTATAAGTGTATGATATAAATAGTATATAGGTGAGTCGATTTTTTTAGAATAACATATATTATACACATAAATATACATTATATAGAAAAATAACTAATAAAGAATAATTGTTTCGTATAGTTACCTATTTTAAGTTTATTATACTCAGTAATAATACTGCAGCAATAACGTGGAAAAAATTTAATTTATAATACCTTAATCGGTTTAAGAGGATGTAGTAGATACCTACATGGCTACATCCAATTTTTAAGGGTTTTGTATAAGCAATTTTTATAAAATTTTAAGAAAAATGGAAATCCAACTAATTATAAGAATATTTAAATAATTTAAAAATAGTCTTGTATCTGTATCATTTTTATTATAATGTAATCACGATATATGTTTAAAAAAAATTTTAGAATTTTTCATTTTTATCAATTTGATTTAAATTTCAATTATTTAGCGCACTACGGATCCGATTTTTGATATGTGAATTTGTACACGTTTTATGAGTTGTTGAGAAATTATTTTTTAAATAACTATAAAACTTGAAAAAAATATTATATCAAAAAACACACCATATGGCATTAGATATAATATTTTTAGCTATAATTCGTTTTTTATTTCGTCTTTCTAACAGTTTTGTAAGTTGATGAAATTTAAAAATTCTAATGCAAGTTTTTCATTGAAAATTTGTAATTTTAACGCCCTTGCGATTGCTGTATATTAAGAAAACGTCACACCAATGATTTTCAGTAGTAAAAACATGTCCACTGTAAAAAAAAACAAATAAAATTACCTCAAGAGTAATTTACCTAAAGTTAAAACATCTATTACAAAATATATAAAGAACAGTATTTTGGAGAAGATCTCATCGGCGTTTTTTAAAGTATTAATAAACTATAAAAGTTAATTACATTTAAAAAAGTAAAAATTAAAGAATTTTATATACACAAATATACAATATATTAAACAATATAATTAAAATAGTATAAAAACTCCGATACAGTCGTCTCCAAAATAGTGATCTTATACTATTGTCTATTATATTATATTGTAATTAATAGGTGTTCTAACTACATCTAAAACCATTTTAAAATGGCTTTATAGCTTATTTTTCGTATAATTTTGAAAAAATTTCGTGATTAAATAACAATGTATACAGTAGTACAGATACGGGACTATCTATAGATTACTTTTAAAATGTATTTTTAATTATTAATATTTTTTTAGAAATTGCCTACACAAAAACCCCTTAAAAATAGAGGATGTGGGGATGTGAGAAATGAGGGGCGGTAAAATGTTGGAAAATATACAAATCGGTGCAGCAAATACTATTCCATCGCCGTCTTAAAGTAAGTGATGTCTTAAGAGGGGGCAGGGGCCATGCCCCCCAAATTACTAAAAAAAATTATAATTTTGATGACATTTTAGATTCTGAGCGTAGCGAGGGAGCTAGTGGTTTTACAATGATGTTTATTTATTTATTATTTTTTTTTTTCTCTGTTAACAAATTTACTACCAGAAGGAGTGCTCCGATCTCTATATGCTTACATAGTTTTCTGTAGCAAATTTCATCTAGTTGTTACTTAGGTCATTAATGCGTAAGGAAAAACTACCAAGAACTTATGAAAAACGGCAAATATACGATTTCGTCAAATCAAGATTTTTCATTTCTTCGTAATTTCGAAAATAATGACTTGAAAATCTTGAAATTTACATCGAATATTTAATTTAGTAATATATTTACGTTGATTAAGTTTTTTTTAATTTTTTTGAAATTTTGGGCTATTCATAGATATTTTAATTTTCGAGGTTACTAAGTCATAAAATGGGTAATTTTGAGTTTTAAGGCCTGAAAATTTTATACAGAGTTAAATATACCTACGTTACTCTAATTAAATTAAAAAAATCTCGAAAATCCGTAGTCACAATTTTTTTTTATAATCATTTTAATTTTTTTGACAAAATTATCAGTTTTGAAGTATTTAAGTCAAATAGTTGGTAAAATGAGATTTTAAGATCTGAAAAAATTTAATATAACGTTAGTCGTGCATTAATTTAACAAAATTTAAACAAATTGGCGGAAAAAAAAGTATTTATATATTTTTTATTATTTTACTCTTTTTGTCGACTTTTTTGTTCATTATTTTATAAAATATTATAATATATATATTAAATACCTATATTATTAGTAGGTATAATCTGCAGTAATTGTCAAGTATATCCACCGAAACTTCGCTCAGAATCGTTTTTTTAGAAAGAAATGATTTATCACTGATTTCAAATTCAATATATCCACCACCAGCATTCCCCCCAATGAGCGAAGTACTTCCATCCCCTACTGACCGGCTTTTTTTATTTTGCTTTTATGTGAAACATACACGCCCCCTTCCTCTCCCGTAAATCATAAAGTTTCTTCGGGATGGTCCTGTTATAGTTATCTATGACGTCTAATAACCTATAATAGCCAAAAAAAAGAAGACCATCAACTCAATTTTGACCTTTTCCCAAAATTAAATGCTAAAGCCGTCACTGTTTTATATAATAAATCTATAAAACACTTATCTCAACCTTCTACTTTAGTCCGATACAAATCTCTCTTTATTATTGACTGATTATAACGGTCCATCTATAGTATTATCGTTGAATCATTGGATATAGTCCAGTCAATGGGGGATTTAAACTTCCATAAAGTTTTTCCGACTTCAGAAAAAGTTTCGTCTTGAGGCACTGATTGACCAAAAAAAAGTCGCCATCGATATGAGGTCTGGAACAAAGGGTTTTCGAGGTCAAAGATCACATAAAACCTTTTCGATAATATCTTGCTTCTATAAATGGTCGCACGACAAAAAGTTTAAATTAAAATTCATAGAAAAGATAATTATCTATAAAAAAGGTAAAATTTATTTTTAGTGTACTAGTGACAATTTTCGCGGTACAGGACTTACCAAATGGTCCATTTTTGAAAAATTTGATTTCTACAAAAAAAAATAATAAATAGCTTTTACGTAAATATCTCCCTTTCTATTCGTCGTACCTACATAATTGTAATTAATAGCTTAAGAAAAAAAACTTCTCTACAATTTTTAAATTTAACTTTTTATCGCATGACCAATAAAAAGCGAGGTATCTACTCAAAGGCCTTTATTTCTACACACTCGTTCTTAATCATTATTTACTGCGAGAACAGATATTACAAAACATAATACAAATGGCCTTTTGGTAAATTAATGGTATAGATTAAAACTTCTCAGCTACTCAAAAATACATTAAAAAGGCTATTGATGCATTTCCAATAAGGGACGGGTTTTATTAGGCTATATCCTTCGATAATTTTGCCGCTCATTACTCAGCCTTTTTTAAAAAAATTCGTATCCCTCCCACGCTACCTATACTATATGTATATAATGCACCCGTATTAAGCACGATTCACACTTGTCCGTCACGAACCGGCACAGCACAGCACAGCACAACACGTACAGTCATAATGAAACTTATGCAGTTATGCCTGGCTTACACGATGCGTAGTACTTGTCATTAGTACTTGTCACTCGCACTTCTACTTGTCACTGACACTAATCATCTAGCGGTCACACGCACAACTGATTTGTGCATAGTATTTGTACATAGTAAATAATAAATAAGTGATAACATAAAGATATGATTTATTATTGTAGTGAATATTATTAATTAAATATTTAATTAAAATAGAGTCACCAGACACCAAGTAATAAGTGAAATTGATCGTCGTAGTATAAAACAAAGTATTAAATATTATTCAAACATAATAGTATCAGCTTTAATAGATGAACTGAAAACCGAATTAAATCAAAAACAAAAATGAATATGAACAAGGAAATGGCTCCTTCGACGAGATGCTCATAGTACATGTTTAGGATTCCAGAGGCATTCATATTGCTTAAACTCCTGTATAAATTTAATTGTTGTTTCTGCATTCCAATTTTCTGACATTTTAAATTATATATTAAAAATTTAATAAACTAATAAAAATAAACTGCAGGACGGCACGGGATAAAACAAATATTCTTCACTTCAACTAAGCACTAATACTATGATCATCATGCGATCATACGTTGCGAGTGCAACCGCGAGTAGAGTAGAATCGTGGAGGGGGTAGCTACTTGTCATTAGTAAATAGAACGGCGTTCCATTCACTCGCACTCGCGGTTTTACTAATACTAAGCACTACTCATACCTGTTTACACGTGTGGTATTAGTGCGAGTGACAAGTACTAATGACAAGTACTACACATCGTGTAAACCAGGCATTAATTACTATACTATGTAATGAGGTAATTCCCATCTATACGTAACGTCAACACCACCGGCACGTTCCAACATTCTCGTCGAGAATTTACGTACCTATTGTGTTGGTGTAGTGTGAATATTATAGTGGCCAACCGACATTATTTTTTACTATAATTTAATATATAGATAATTTGATTTTGCATGGAATTTATTATATTCTATATATATATATAATTCAAATTGTATTATATTATTCATTTTTGTTATATAATTAACTACAGTTAAACTAGGTATGCCTATAACTGTAGTTTTTCGGACTTCTAGTGCTAGTTAAAAACAAAAATTAGTACTTATTTGCCTCTTAAAAAGTTTAAATATTATTATAACCAATATAATAGTATACAATGATATTAAAAATTATTAATTAAATATTGTATTGATATTGTTTTACAAACAACTAGACCATTATAATGACAAACAAGTAACAACCTAACAACTTCAACGAATAGGTACGTACGTGCGTGCGTGCGCGCCGGTGTCGGTTGTTGCCGGTCCAATGTAAAATAACTATGCCGTTTCGTGACGTACGGTACGTGCTGGTCCGTGAGGGACAAGTGTGAATCGCGCTTTATTGTGTATTTTTTATAGATTGCTGCGGTTTTAAACAGTTGTTTGCATATAAAGAATATAGAACATTTTAAAGGAAATTCCTTCCTCTACAATTTTTTTTCTTAAACTATTAATCGTACAACAAATAAAAAGCGAGATATTTACAAAAAAAAAAAATAAAGCTATTTTGTGACCTTTGACATCGAAAAACCCTTTGTTCCGAACTTCAATCGATGGCAACTTTTCTTAAGTTAATCAGTGCCCTAAGACAAAACTATTTCCCAAGTCAGAAAAACTTTATGATTTTTTGTAAGTTAACGCCCATTTAGGTTGCCCATTGACTGGACTAATAATGAAAATAATATTAGTAAATTACACCCCTTAAATAATGGCCAGCTTTTTCATAATGAATTTAATCGAATTATTTAAATTAATCCTATCGGTTCTAGGATCAAATTATTTCTCGACTCTGTTAATTCGGCTTGCCTTAGTTCTCAATTTCTTAAAGACTTGGATCTTAATGGTAGTATACCCTCAACCTTAATTCATTCTTATGGCATTATACGCTCGGATACCTATATTTTCGGTATCTATTTTTGGTACCTATATATTGTCATTTTAACTTGGTAAAATTATTAGTTAGTAATTATATTTTGTATTAGACTAAAGTATTGAATCTATAATAAAAATTATATTATTATTAAATAATATAATTATATAAACTTATATAAACTAATAAATTAAAAGCTATAATAAAAAAATAAATATTAATTTTCTTAAAAAAAACATAGGGTAATTTTGAGTTTCTTGAAATTTTATGAAAAAGTCCTATATTAACCCGAAATACAATATACTTGTACTATAACTTAAAACAATCGGATAAGTGATCACCACAAGCAACAATAACAACAATCATCTTCCCCAGTGGCGGTTCATCCCAAAGATGGGCCCTTGTGCAAAAGTAAAAAAGGGCCCCCTTCACTTTTTAATTCTCAATAATATAAAAATAGGTTCATAAATTCAAATTTAAAGTAAGTATTTTTATACCAAAATAATTAAATGTAATGCAAATTTATGACAATGATGTATTGAAATCAGATTGAGAAAAGAAGAACTCTGTGAAATTGTGAACAATCTTTTTAATTTTTCTTACATAATTGAATTTTTTTTTTTTGGGACGTTGAGTAATTATGGGCCCCTCTAACCAAGGGCCCGTGGCATTTGCACACATGTATGACACGCCACTGATCTTCTCATCTTCTAAGTAGCCCAGGGTTTAAGTAAGAGATAATGATCATAATCACAATACAAAAATTCCGATGTTTTATAATAATAAATAATTTTAGTGAATTCTATAATGTGAAATATATGAAATATGTCCACTCCTAAATTGTTCCAAATTTTGCTAATAACACTGTCTAAACAGGGATGGCCAAATTGCGGCTCTTGAGTTAATTTCGTGTGGCTCTTGAAACCAAAAGAAATAATAATAGGTACAGATTTTAAAAAGTAAATAATAAATATAATTAAATGAAAACTTTGCCTAGTCTGACAATGCTTAACTTTTGTAATGACCAGGTAACACTGTTTACGCACCAGTGCATCACTTTTTTGTGGAGTTGGCTACTTAATTACTCTCAAGTGGTTGTTAGATTTGGTTTTTTAGATTTCTAAAGATGTCGTTTTCAAAATGCTTAACATATCATTACAAGGAAGAGAAAATCTCTTTCTGATTTAGCGCAGTGTATTTAACTTTAATAGCAAATTTGGACTCTTTCGAAATACCTTAAGACTAAAAAATTCGCTCATTTCAAATGTTTGAAAAAATTACTGAGCCTTCTAGACGTTCAGCTAAAAATATAAGATTATTTGTGTAAATGTCTGGTCTTGCTGAAGAAATCAATAGCAAATTTAATGATTTGAAAACACTTAAACCTCCACTTTCATGCCTGAAAAATCATTTTGCTGTTGATCTGTTTTGTTTCATCACCGACTACAATGGATACAGTAGCTGTAAAATTGGAGCTACCAGAACTGTAAAGGAACGATGGGCTAAAACGACTGAAACTAAATGGCGTTTTGGCCATAAAATTATGGAAGGTTTCAGAAGAAAAATACCTACTAATAAAAGTGTTCCAACAGACATCCTAATATTTTGGAATACTTATGTATGTGAAACACAGTATTCAACACTTAAGTTAATTAAATAAAAATATCTATCTGAACTAACTAATGAACATTTAGATGAACTCGTACGAACTGCATTTAGCAATTATTAACCAGTTTTCAAACAACTTAACAGAACACTTGAAAAAGCACTTCTAAAAAAAAAAAATCATTTTACTTATTTTAAAATTTTTTAATATATTATTACATATATATACACATATTATTACATGTGATATCTAATCTATAATAATAAAAATCAGGGAAATTATGTGCAATGTATTTTCGTATTTTACAGTAATTAAAAACCTTTTTCTTTTTTATTGGCTCTAACATATTTTTTTTTAAATTTTGTGGCTCACGAGTCTCTTATCACTGGCCACCCTTGGTCTATAATAATAGATTTAGTAAGAACAAGTGACTACTTAGTTAAACAATAACAATTAAAGAAAAAAAACATATATTTATTCTTTTTTTTTTTTTTTTACACAAAATACAAAAAAATTTTTTTTTTTACAAATATTATTTATAACTAGATTGGTTCAAATTATAATTATGTATACAATATTACAACCGCATTCAATAAATTATATATTGACGTAAAAAAAAAATATATATTATATATTGTATTTTATAAATATATGCTTAAAAGTTTCATTCCTTGACTTCGTAGACATACATAGTAGACACAGCTCATTCAAATAATATAGTATAGATACATGTTATAATGTTTTTTGTAATATTTTAATAAAAATATAATAATACAAAATAATACATTATGATCCATTTTACAATATAGCAAAACAAAAACGTATACATGTATAAAAAGCAAAAATTAAATAAAAAATAATACAAATTTAAAAATACCATTCTTTTAGGCAAAATGTGATTTATACAATATATTCAACCACAGTATTAGTACATAATAATATAATCTATTACATGCAAAACATTTTTACATAGTATATTAGTATACATACTGCAAATGCTATTGACGAATATATTATAATATATAGTATATATTATGTTCAATGGGCGTAAGGAACGTGAAAGAACAAAAACATGATTATTTTAAGTATTTCTAAAATGTACAGTAATATCGATATGATACCAATGTATATCAAAAATGTTCCACAATTCGCTATTTTAAAATGACAGCAATAATGCAAATACCACTTCCCTCAATTTTAAAATAGCAAACACATGTGAGGACACTGTATAAGTATATACTCTTATAAAAAATCTAAGAATACTAAATCCGCCACGGTAAATAAACAAAGATATTTTTCTCTTAAAATGTATTTGTGTGTATATGTGCTTATACATTGCTTTATTATTTTATTCTTAATTGACTATACTTAACATAACATATAATATATATATATATATTATATTATATATGGGAGGTGTATGTGTGTGTGTTAGTTGTTAATTTGTTACTTAAATATTATTGTTTTAAAGTAAAACTAAGAGTTTGGCGCAATATCTAGGAAGAAACACAAAATTATTTATATTATTACCTATTTAAATTATCCACTAATAGTAAGTGACAAATGTGTATAGGGTGTAATATATATTATTAATCATTAATATTGTAATAGATATACAGTTTGTCATCAACTTATAACATATATATATATGTGTGTGTAGGTAGGTAGGTAGATATAATAATAATAAATAATACAAAACCAAATATAATACCTATAATAAATAATATAATATAATACAATGTATATTTAATATTTACATGCACATGACAATGGGTGATTTCTAATAAGTATCACAGACCACAGTTAATTATTATTTGAGTAAATATATTATAAAATAGATATATTGTGTATCTTTTATAGCAACGGTCGCCAACATTTTGGACCTCATGATCCACTACATTTATAATTTTAACAGACTAAATATATGAATTTTTTTTTTAATGATCAAATAACTTCTTTTTAATTAATATGAAAAGCACCGTATTAATAGAACAAAATTATAAATGCTTATTTAATCATAACAAAATCTTTCAATCAAAATAATGTTGAAATTGTTAATAATTAATCTACAATGTAGAGATAAACATATATTCGAAGAATACCAATAATTATCAAAAATGAATAAGATAACAAAGAATATATAATATCATATCATATCATATATTGATGAAGATAATGATGATTTATGATGAATTGTGCAAAAAACCTATAATTACATAATTTATATATATAGGAGTCATTCAAGTATTACTTAAGCACACTTTTGGGCTTTTTAAACTTTTTAATTATGTCAACATAATAACTTTTTTAGTTACTAATCCTAAAAACTATAAACTCCCTATCTAAATTTCATATTCAATTGTTGACGTCAGCATGGTTCTGACCCCTCCCCCCCATCCCATTTATCAGCAATTGCAGATTCTCCCTTTAATTAGTTGATTATGTAACACTTGAATGGCCCCATATACATAATAAGATGTTTCCATAATAACGAATCATTCAACATTGACAGTGATTCAAACAAATTTGTTTTTATGTATAACCAACAACGGATTACTACATACCACAACAAAATACAACAAGTACTTTTGTATATTATGATTATACAACAATATGTCAGCTGAAATGTTAATAAAATAAAAATTCAAATTATGTCCAGATTTTCTTGCAGACCACTAACATTTTCTCACAGACCACCAGTTGGAGACCGCTGCTCTTAGAATCTTAGGAGTAGTTTAGGGATACATTTAAAGTAGAGATAGGTTGTGTTGTTTAATGCACAAGAAAAAAGTATATTAAACAACTAATATAAAATCATTAAGTGGCCATAAATAGCCAAAACCATGGTACACTTATACAGAAACCATTTCTTTTTCCAAATTTCATGAAACTACCACCACGAAAAACAACATTTTTACTTATTTCTCAAAATGTGCCTAGTTATAGAGATTCAATTATAAGTGTAGTGAGCAATTTAAAATAAAATATAACTCAGTCATAGTATTTGTGTATATTTTATGTAAAATAAAATAGAAATTCTAAAATGATTTTTTTTTTATAAAATTATTTATACCATTTCCCATGTGCAGCAGGTACATGCTGGAAAGAATTGAAAATGTATAAAATTGTTAGAAGACACAAAAAAATAAGAATAATAGAATAATACAATAATTATTAGTACACTATGGAATATTAAGTAAAATACTGTGTACCTATTCTATGTAAGTAATAAAATGTTTAGATAATACTGGAATTTATGTTACTATAGTAACATGAATTGCATAATTAACAGGATTGCCATGCAATAATAAAAACTAATTAAATTATCAACATATTTGTATCATTTTTTCATTATTGCAGTATAAACCTACATATAATACTATATATAATATAATTAGCAATTTCAAATTATACAATCACACACAGAATTAATAACATAATGTTATTAATTGTAAACAAATACACTATTAAATACTACCTTAAATACTTAATAATACATTAATCAACTATAATCAACAAATTCAAGGTAATTTTAAAAGCTGTGTAAACCGTAGACTTTTAGAAATAATAGTAATAATACTGAGATTAAAACAATTATTGAGCAGCTAAAAACGTCAACATACTTATTAAGCTACTAATAATAGTTACTCATACTATCAGTACTATCAATAGTTACTCATATAATGAGAAGAATGGCACACCTACTAAAAAATAAACATTTGTAATACACAAATAAAAGCAATAAAACTATGTGTAAAATTCTACTCATTTGAAAGGAACTTGTTGCACAAATTGTCTACTTATCTTTTATTGTCATAATAAATATAAGAATTACAATTGACATCAATTAAATTTATTTATTTTTTAAAAGTATAGACAATAAAATAAAATATTTTTTGATACAGATATAAATGACAAAATGGAGAAAAAATAAATTAGAAAAATGATTATTGATTCAAAAAATAAAAATTTATCACTTATTTAAAGTTTCATTGTATTAATATTTGTTAACTAAAACACTATTATTTCTATATAAAGTGAACTATACAGCTCTAACAAAGAAGAATGTTTTGATTTGGCAAGATAAATAAGAAATTTGATTTAAAAAAGGTGTTTCTTAAAATATATGTTTATACATAATATATTTAGAAAGCAACTATAGAATTTAGCAGAATTTTTTTTAAAAATTTAAACATTAATTGAGAATAAAAATCTAATTTTCTATCTAAATGTAAATTTGATGTAAAATAGTAGTAATTATTATTTACTATTTATAAATTTAATTTTAGTTTTTAAATATTTTATTCTAAAAAGAAATCGAATAAATTTACTTTCATCACTTTTATAATACTAATATGTTCTAAATTATAATATAATCAATTTCAGAAACACCCTGTAGGTTAAAGATTATAAGTCACCTACAACTCTTAATTATTAAAATGTAATTACCCGCATAATTTTATAGTTTGATCTCCCAGAGTATGATGTAAGCATTGTTTTCAATAGTTGAACAACATGGTTGCTGATAATTTACATAACCACGTCCACAAGATACTGTTACTAAGGTGAAATCTTTTTTTGATACATCTGTTGTTCTTGAATGTTGTACTGTTGACGATTCATCGGTTGATCTCAAAGACCATCGACTGGAGTTCAAAGCATCTTCATTTTTATCATAGTCCTTGACACACATTAAACGACCATATAGATCATATATGTCACTAGCTAATGTTTTCGATGGTGGACGTTTCAAAACAGTTGGTGGATCTTGTAATGGAACCAAAATGGATATTGGACCGGTATGTCCATGATATGAAACATTCACCTTACCACTAATTATAGGCACACCTTCTAAACGAGGAAGTGGCACTGTTAAGCTAATACCAGCATCAGTGCCGACCCACAAGAGTCCTTTACAGGCCATGAGAGCAGTAACATTTACTGGTGTGGTAGTACCTTTTAATCTAATGACATTTGATGCAATATTTATGTCCTATTAACAAAAAGAAAATTTGATTATAAGCAAGTAATATCACAGAATATATTCTATGGTAATATTACCTATATTATCATAATAATTTTTAAATTAAAGAATTTACTTGTAAATGTTTAAATGTTTCAGTATGGTACAGGCAAACAGTTGTCGAGTTCATTAATGATAACCAAAGTCCAACACCTGAATGAGCTAAAAGGTTAACATTCTTTCCATGATGAATAGTAAAATTTTTCTGAATAAAAAGAATAAAACAATATTTATTATATAAATAATAATTATCGAATCATTTAATTTGATATTTACTTGAAGTTCTCCAGTGATAGCACTCATGACAAATACTTGTTTGCCACATGCTACGTATAATGATAAATTAATTGGCAAAATGCACGTTATTGATGCATCTGGGCCCAAAATTACAATCTCTGGTTCTTTGGATTGGTTGCCTCTTCTATAAAGAAGCAAGGAGCCATTCGATAAAGCTACAAATACGGTATCACAATGATGTTTAATTGCTGTTACTCTGAGACTTTCGTCTTCGCCGGGTAATGAAATACTTGCTTCTTCAGACATGTCAGCAGTATTAAAAATCAAAATACTAAACAGAAAAAAAAGTATTGACAAAAATTATAATATATTATAAAAAATAATAAGTGTAATAAGTGATTACCTTTTATGATTAGTACCCATCCAAACCGTATCTGATGCTCTTACATATTCTATAGCAGTTACAATAGTTTGTGGCAAATCTAATGTTGTAATTTGTTTTAGAATACAGGTATTATTAACAGACATAATGGCTATATGTGTATTCATTGGAATATTTGTTGTGCAGACCCATAAATATGAAAATTTTCCACAACCAGAAGAATAAAAACATCCACACGTCACCTGCACATTTTAAATAATATAGTTATATTAATATATATAATGAGTACTTGTGACTATTTATAATATTATTATATTATATACTCATAGTCACAATATTATACACTTCTATTTTGCATATACGTATTTCAACAATTAAGTTGTCATCTTCAGATGACACTATAACCATAAACTAAGTTTTAAGTATTTAGTACGTGCTGAAGAAAACAACTTAGTTGTTGAAATACATATACGTAAAATAAAATTGTATAATATTATGACTGCTGGTATATAATATAATAATACTAATATGGTTATAATAAATAAATAAACTTTAAAACTTATCATTAAAAAAAAAATGAAAATAAAAAAAAACATTAAAATATTACCTCAGCTTGTTTGCTAGATGATGTTATAGGGTGAGCACCGACAAATAAGGGCATTTTTGTCATTGGTCGCATTAACTCCTGATCAGGTACTTCCCAAGCCGGAGAATTATTTGGATCAAGTGCTAAGCGTGCAAGTCTTAACTCTATAAAAAATTTCAAGGTTATATATAGGAAATAAATACACATTCATAAATATTTTGTGTATTTAGTTATTTAATAAATAATGGCAGAAAAACAGAGAGAGGGAGGATTGGGTAGAATATAAAAGTTTATCTAAAGCAGCAAAAAGTGCAGTGAGTAAAGCTAAATTAGAGAAATATGATGAGTTGTATGAGAGGTTAGGAACTAAAGAAGAGGAAAAAGAAGTGTACATGCTGGCTAAGGAAAGAAAAAAACAATCCAGGGACTTTAGAAATGTTTGGTGTATAAAAGATGAGGATAGGAGGGTGTTAACAGAGGAAAAGGAAGTGAATAAAGAGATGGAAAGACTATTTTGAGGGATTATTAAATGAGGAATTTCCGAGAGAGGCAATTGATCTGGTAGAGTGGAATTTGGATATGGTAGATTTAATAAGGGAAGAGGAAGTGTGGAGTGCTGTGAGAAAATGAAAAATAAGAAAGCGGTGGGACCGGATGGAGTACAAGTAGAAGTATGGAAAGTATTAGGAAGTTTAAGTATACAATGGCTGACAAAGTTCTTTAATAATATACTAGTAGAAGGAAAAATTCCAGAAGCTTGGAGGAAGAGTTGTGTAGTACCAATATTCAAGGGTAAAGGAGATATACAGGATTGTGGAAATTATAGAGGGATAAAACTTATGAGCCACAGTATGAAGATTTGGGAAAAGATAATAGATAAAAGGGTAAGAGGTGAGACAACTGTTACT